>LT990243.1:3122936-3129226 GCA_900257145.2 Plasmodium billcollinsi
AATAAGTGAATAAAGAAATTCATCATCATTTTGTACATTCTCTATATTATATTCATTCTGTTCATACTGTTCATTCAGTTCAAACTCTTCAATTTGTTCAGTTAATTCACTAGGACTACGTTCATGTTCATCATCATCACTACCATATTCTGTATAAGCTATCTTCCTCATTTGTGAATAATAGTCTGTACTATATTGTGAATTACGATCTATACTAGTTTGTTCATTGACTTCTACATTATATTGTGGATACGGGGGTATACTATATGATTCATAAGGACTTGTTATATATGTTGGATATTCTTGCATAGTATATTGTTCTACATTTGGTGCTACATTTGGTGCTACATTTGGTGCTACATTTGGTGCTACATTTGGTGCTACATTTGGTGCTACATTTGGTGCTACATTTGGTGCTACATTTGGTACTATATTCGATGCTACATTTGGTACTATATTCGATGCTACATTTGGTGCTATATTCGATGCTACATTTGGTACTATATTCGATGCTACATTAGGTGCTATATTCGATGCTACATTAGGTGCTATATTCGATGCTACATTAGGTGCTATGTTCGATGCTATATTCGATGCTACATTCGATGCTACATTAGGTGCTATATTCGATGCTACATTCAATGCTACATTTGGTGCTATATTCGATGCTATATTCGATGCTACATTCGGTTCTGCATTCGATGCTACATTCGGTTCTGCATTCGATGCTACAGTCGATAATACATTCGGTTGTACATCCTGTTCTACCTCTCTTTTAACATTTCCATCATTTTCAAAATTTGCATTTCTAGGAAAAGTATAAAACCTATTAAAAATCAACCGTTCATCTACCATATTATTTATTTGTCTTTCATTTTGTAAAAAATCATTGGGATCTATTTCAAATGTACTTTCCATATCTGATGGTTGTGGTAACAACAAGGGTATATCTTCATTATCATGACGTCTATATAGTGCATTTTCACATTTTCCATATATTGACTCGTAACACCTTCTAAGTTCTTCATAATCATAAGATGTGGTTTGTAAATTTCCAATGCCTAAGTTAAAATTATTTTCTTGCATACCTGTAGTATTAGTAAAATTAGGATTATTTTTTGAAGAAAAAGTACCTTTTTTGATTTCTTCCTCTAAAGTAGTTCTAGCAAAAAAAAAACGAAATTCATCATCATTATGATAAATATATAGTACTGGAATATATGTTGGATCTCGTTTATAATAAAATGTTCCATTAGTTTGTTGCGTAAATGGTTCTACTCTTTCATTTGTAAGAAAAAATCTTTGATCGATACTATCATCGCTTTCTTGATCAGGAATAGATTGGTTCATTTCTTCATTTTCACGATTATCTCTGTTTATAGAGTTATTATTACCTTCAATATTTGAAATAGATTTCTCGTTATTTATTTGATTATCTATTTGAGTACTACTTGATATGTATGGAATGTTTTTTTCTCGGTAGCTATATACCTTACCATCTTCTTCGTTGGTATATATATTTTTATGAGTATATAGAACAGAAAAGAGGTCAATTTTATTTGAATTTACATTTTTATAATTCATTAATCTTAAGTTATTTACATCTATCATACTTTTACTTTTTAGTGATGCATATCTTACAAAATCAACAGACGTTATTGTATTATTTTCCCAAACATTTTTTACTATAAGTACCTTTTTTAAAAGAAAATCATGATTTTTTCTTATATTCTCTAATGATTGAGATATATTATTTATATTATTATTTGCTTGATTGTTTTCAGAATTTTCTTTTTCATTACTTACATTAGGATGTTGTGTACTACATCTTTGATATTGCATAGATGTTAAAGAATTTTCACAGTTTTTTTCGACAATATCACTATTAGAAGATGTGAAAGGAGCACCACCCCTCAAAACAGCGCGATACATTCTATGCATATTACCCAATTCTCTATTTTCATTAGGATGAAATTTATTATCTCCTAGCATATATTCAAAACATAATTCTTCATCTGTTTGGTCATTCGAATTATATTGTAATGTACTTTCTGTTATTAGAGAAATATTATCTGTATTGTCAGATGTATCTGTTTCCTCGTATAATGTTAAATGTTTTCTAAAATCTTTATATGGTAGCACAATTTCTTCATCATATTCATCAGAACATATTTTGTGTTTCGCTTTATTTACATACACTTCATTAGCATCCACTATATTTGCATCCACTATATTTTCTTCCTCATTCATTACAACATCTGTTTTATCATTATTTTTGTGTAAAGCATTAAAATATTCTTCAAGAATATCAATTTCCTTCTTTTCCTCTTTAGCTTTTTTCTCTAATTTATTCATGTTACTCATAACAGACAAAAAGAGTTCAACATCCTCTTCTGGTTCCTCTTCAAAATATTCAAGAAATCTACTGAGTATTTCGTTCTTTTCTTCATCACTATTATCATTCTTGTTTCTAGAAGTCTTCTTATGATTATTACTGCTATGGCTACTATTACTATAAGTACTATCACTATTATTATCATCATTACCTCCATTACTTTTATTGTTTCCTTTATTGTTACCATCATTATTTTTATTATCATTATCAACACAATTATTATAGTTACATTTTGTACCATATTCATTAGTGATGGAATAGTTTGAATATATTAATTCTCTATCTAAGAAGAAAAATTCCAAGTGAACTATGGAAATATAATAGCCACATTTATTTATTTCATATTTCATATAGTACACTTTGTTTTCTATGTAAATAATATATTTAAATATATTCTTCAGTTTATTAGTCATATATTCTACATGTTTGACAAAAAATATAATAAACACAATTATCTTGTTCTTATGAAAGAGAACGAATTGAATATATAAATACTTACCTATGGTACCATTGGATTCCTTAAGATAAGTCAACATATATTCATAATAGAATGCCAATTGATAATTATTATTTTTTAAGCATAATATATCTTTTCTTTTATTGTTAATCTTTGCATTATAATATTTATATTCATTTGGTAATGTGAGAAAAACTGGAAATGTCTGTTCATATAATGCATATAATTTTCTACAATATGTATATAAGGAAGAATAAAATATATTATTATATTTGTATGGGAAATAATAGTAGTCATTATGTTTGCCAATATTATTTAATTGTGTTTTAATATGTTTCTCATCCTCATTCTTTAATTTTTTCTTATAAATATTGTAAATTATATTCATTTGAAATAGAAGATACATAGCAATTATGTAAAGCATATATTTGCACCTAGGTTTTTTGTTTTTATTAGACGAAGAATAATAATTATCAAATAAATTTCCAAGCATCTGTTCAAAATAAGAGATATCATTTCTGTTATATTTTTTATTTTTTCTGATGTTATACTTATGAGAATTATGGCCCTTATGAATTCCATGATTTTTGTCATTTTTGTTATTTTTGTTATTTTTGTTATTTTTGTCATTTTTGTCATTTTTGTCATTTTGGTCATTTTGGTCATTTTGGTCATTTTGGTCATTTTGGTCATTTTTGTCATTTTTGTCATTTTTGTTATTTTTGTCATTATCTCCATTCTCATCACCATCATCTTCGTTATCATCTTCGTCATCATCTTCGTCATCATCTTCGTCATCACCTTCGTTATCATCTTCGTCATCATCTTCGTCATCATCTTCGTCATCATCTTCGTCATCATCTTCGTCATCATCTTCGTCATCACCTTCGTCATCATCTTCATGCACGTTAAACTTATTATTTTTTTCATCCACGTCATTCTTCACATGGCCAGTTTTCTCTTCTTTTTCTTCCTCCTTTTCTTGTTTTTTCTCATAATCACCATTTGAATCCATCAACATTTGATAATTCTTGTTCTTCTCTTCCACAAGAGCTGGATCTCTAATAATACATAGATCTTTACGATCACTGTCTTGCTCCAAATGAACACATAAATATGTATATATTTTGTCATAACTTTTGGAAAATATGGGAATGAATGGAGTGTATTGTACTTTAAGATGAGCTCTTCTTGTTCCTTGTACAATTCGGTTTCTTCTATGTTTTTTTTTATTTAGATTAATTCTATTTTTTTGTATATTGTGTGTTACACATTTTTTTTCATAAAATAGATTAAGATTAAGATTATTAATTTTTTGTAGTACTTGATTATTTTTAATTTTTTGATTATTTTTCTTTTGCAAATTTTTTTGTTTTTTTTGTATTATTTGTTTTTTTTGTTTTTTTTGATATTTTTGAATTTTTTTAAGTTGGATGTATTTTTTTTGTTTTTTGGAAGAAATAAATGCATTAAGGTTTTTAAATTTTTTTTTAAATATTATGAATAAATTTTTAGTTTTTTCTTGAAATTTATTATAAAAGTTATATAAATAGAAAGAGAATTTATTTTTAAATATTTTTTTATTTTTTTTGGAAAGGAATTTTGAGAAAATTTTCCTTTTTCTAAATTTTTTTTTGGAGATAAAAAATTTATGTTTTTTTTGAGGAATATCATCAGCCGTGATTTTAATATATTTGTATATATTTTCATTCCTCAAGATATTATTATGATTATCTGTAAAAAGATCTTCAGAAGATCTGTTAACAGAATTTTTAATATCCGATTTTGATATATGTTCAATAGCAGAATGTTTATATTCAAACTCTTCTGTTGATTCTGTACAATTCATTAAATCACAAAGAGTATAAATAGATGGATTTCTAATTCTTTTTAATTCTGTTATTCTTTGAGAAATAATTTGTTTGCGTCTTTCAATCGGACTTTTATATGGTTTATTATATGGACATGCAAAAGAACGAATAATCGTTTTTCTAAGAGGATATGTATTTGTGTTACCACACAAACATTCCCTTTCGTTTGTCACAGAACTATAACTGGTTTGATGAAAACAGTTTAAACTACTATATCTATCTGAATTAATCATTCCATTATTATATGTATCATGTTTATATCTGGATTGATGATTTCTTCGATATATTAAGGAACGTCTTCTGTATCCATCGAATTGAAAATCATCATTTAGAATATGCGAATGATTTAATAACAGAAGATAATGTGACAAATAAGTATTCCATTTAATACTATTTTGAATACAATTTTGTATACATAAATAATTTAAGTGTGGTAACAACGAATTAAATAAAAGAAAATTTGATGTTGGCCTCTTTATATACATTTTAATCTTTTCAATTATAATATGTCTATTTGTACATACATATTGATACTGCATGTTTTTTTGAAAACCATTTTTTATTATATCACTATATGTATTTTTCAGTTGGTTTACAAAATTTAATACGGAAAATATATAATTTAATTTTAATACAAAATCTTTTAGTACCCCTTTCTCTTCAATAATATAATTATAAATTCTTTCTCTATTCTCATAATAACAGATAAACATTTCACTTATACACATATTAAACATAATATGTGATTGAATAAAAGTAATATCAACAAACTTAAAGCATTTCATAATATGTTGAATTTCAAACTTTTCCAAACTTCTTAATACATCAAGTGGAGAATATTTCATCTTCAACAAATCATCAATTAAAACATTCTGAAGAGTAAATCTTTCTTTCTTATTATCCAATAAAAGATTATTCTCCTGGTCCATATCATCCATGGTGGTACTATTCACATAAATCTTACAGCACAAACATAAATTGTACAAGTGATAAAAGAAGAATAATCTTATGCGCTCTAAGATATTACTCATTGTTTCAGGAAAAAATTGGAAAACATAGAAAAAAATATAAAAATAATTAAATATATAAATAAATACTTAAATATATAAATAACTACTTAAATATATATATATATATATATATATATATATATATGTGTGTGTGGAAAAAATCAAAAAGATAATATCTAATATATTATCCTTATATTTATATTAGTTTTATTTTATCATTATTATTATTTTTTTTTTAACATATATCTTTTATATAATTAATATAGATAAATAATAAAATAATATAGATTAACTTCATACAAGTATATACTTTTACTTTTCGTATATTTGTTTTTTTTTTTTTTCTATTTTATCATGGAAAAAAATCAATACTATAAAAAACTTATAAAAAAAAAATATATCATGTTAATATATTTGTGTTATCATTATTAAATAATGATTTATTAATAAAACATAAAAGGATATAATAAAAAAATAATAAAAGGCTTATAAATATATAATTATGTCTATCCCTTGGATATGTGCTATATAAATATGATATAATATAAAGGATGACA
>LT990243.1:3139326-3157232 GCA_900257145.2 Plasmodium billcollinsi
ATTTTTGAATGAAAATTGTTTTATGTTTTTTTGTCATTTTGTATTTTGTTTTTTATATTTTTTTTCATTTTCTTATATAATGGAATTGGAAATGGTAGAAAATATATTTAATATAAAGTAAAAATTTGTGTTAAATATAATATAAATATATAAAAATATAAAATAAAATAAAAAAATATGATAATATTTAATCATATATGATAAACTAATAAAATAAAAATATTTTTTTTTTTTTTTTTTTTTAAACAATATTTTAATTTATAATTTTATTTATATATATATATATATATATATACCTAGGTTTTTTTTTTTTTTTTTTTTGGAAATGTAGAATACGTTTTCCGAAAGACACGTATATGATACATATGTATGCTTAATATATATAGGTATATAATGTTATATAAAGAACTATATGTGTGAAAAAAAAAAAAAAAAAAAAAAAAAAAAATATATATATATATATATATATATTTATGAGTTATATAACATTTATTTTTATTATGTTGATTTATATTAAATTTGTGTTCATTTTTTATTTTTATTAATAAATATGGGATCATATTATACTTCCTAGAAATATAATTTTTTTTTTTTTTTTTTTTTTTTTTTTTTTTTTTTTTTTTTTTTTGAACATTTTAAGTTGTAGATACATTTCAAAAATAGGAACTAGAATTTTGAATGGAAGAATGATTAAAATATAAAATATATATAGGAACATTATATATTATATATATTATAATATTTCTTTATTTTAATGAGGCAGAAGGAAATTATATATTTGTAAAATATGATATCTTTATATAATAAAATTTTTTTTTTTCCTCTTTTTTATAAATATATATGTAATTAAAATTATAAAAAAAAAAAAAAAAAAAAAAAGGAATGTATATATATATATATATATATATATATATATAAATATATATCTTTTTATAATAACCCTTTGAATTTTATTTAATTTTTGTTCCTAATTTACTTATATAAAATCAGAATACAAATTTTATAGGGAATTATTTTTTTAATTTTATACCTAAAAAATTCAATATATTTTTTGGTTTATATATATATATATATATATATTTTTTCTTTTCTATGAAAGGGTTTCATAATTTTTTCTTTACATAATATGGAATTGTATTTATATAATAACACATTATTTTTTTTATATATTTTTTTTTTGTTTTTTTTTGGTTTTTCTTTTCTTTTTCTTTACACATTGGAATAATATTGTTACTATTTTTATTAACACATAATAAAAATATGTGTAGAATATTTATATATAAATATGACTTAAATTATTTTAAGTATATTTTAGAATAACTATAAATTATTTCTTATATGAAGGTTTCTATATATTATAATATGAAATATTTACACAAAAGGTAATATATATTTATAATAATATTTGAATGAATGGAATGATTACAAAATAAGAAAAAAGAAAAAAGAAAAAATAAAAAAAGAGAAAATACATTGGAATATTTATATTTTCAAAATATTACAATTATTTTAAGAAAAAATTATTTCGTTTAATAATGATTCTACTAATCAAAGTGTTATATATATATAACATATATATATTATTATATATATGTAATATTTTATTTGATATATTGTAAGAATATCAATATATTTTTAATTTTTAATGTAATTTTTTATTTTATTTTTGGGAAAACTAATTCAAATATAATTTTATTTCTTTTTTATGATTATGTGTATTTTCTACCTAATATATTGATATATTCTATTTTATTTTTTTAATGTTCTTATAATTATTGAAACATATGACTTTAATTATATATATATATATATAATATATATTACTATATGTATGTATATATCACGTATATAATATATATTTATTTATATATAATATATGTATATTTTTAATTTATTTTGGATATAAAAATTTTGTAACTTGTTATAAATATTTAACTTATTCCCCCCCCCAAAAAAAAAAAAAATTAGTTTATAAAACATTATATATATATATATATATATATATATGTATGTATGTAAACTTTAAGAATGTAATGCCTATATAAAAGGCAAAAAAAAGCTAATTTGAGGTATATGTAAAAAAAAAAAAAGAAAAAATTTATTATATTCGAAATGTGTAATAGAGTTATAATTCGTATCATTTAAGAATAAATGAAATAATGAAATTACCAAGAGAAGTTGTTTTTCAAGTTGCCAAAGGATTTAGAGGAAGAAGTAAAGGATGTTTTAAAATAGCAAGGAGCAGGGCAATGAAAGCTTTGTTATATTCTTATATAATGAGGCGTCAAAAATATAGGAGATTAAGAGTAAATCATAAATAGAGCTTTAATATATATATATATATATATATATATGTATGTATGTGTTTGTTTTATTTATATAACATATTCCTTTACGTATACATTTTTTTTCTTTTTTTAAAAGGTTCATTGGATTGCTAGCATTAATAGAGCATGCAGAGAATGGAAATTTACATATGCTCATTTTATGAATAGTTTACTGAACAACAATATTTTGTTAAGTCGAAAAAGTTTGTATAATTTATGTTATACGGAACCCATTAGTTTCAAGTGTTTAATTGATGAATCAAAATATCTTTATTTCCAGAGAAAATTGAAGTTTCGTGACATATCACAGCTGTGATGTGATGAATATGTATCAGTTTAAATAAATAAATAAATACATACATACATACATACATACATACATACATATATATATATATATATATATATATTTTATTTTATTTTATTTTATATTGTGTTAAAAAACTTTAAAGCATTATTAACACTATCATATATATAGTCAACATATATCTTTATTTGCTCATTATCATATTTTAAACTATTTGAAGGGTCATCATTTGATGGTTGAAAAATTGTAGAAAAATATTTATTAAGAGAATCATGATATTCATTTTGTATCAATGAAGAACATAAATTATTTATTTGGAAATTATAATTTTTAGGAGAATTAAAAAATAAATAAAAATGAATTTTTTCTTTATTGAGTTCATTCTTCCATCGAGTTGTATTAGAACTGTTTATATTTTTATGATAATAATTTGGTTCTTCACAATATATGTCTGACTTAATGGGAAAATCTACATTTGAAATGGATAGATTTTTATTTGTAATTAATTTATCATTATATATGTATTCCGTTTGGTTGCATACAATTTTGGTATTATCTATGTTATGAATATTATTATCTTTATTTTTTTTATTATCTTGAATTTTTTTATTATCTTGAATTTTTTTATTATCTTGAATTTTTTTATTATCTTCATTTTTTTTATTATCTTCATTTTTTTGATTACTATTATTTTCCTTATAAATGAATGCCTTTCTTTTACTTTTAATGATATGTATAAAATCTGTCATAAAGATATCATATTTAAAAAATGATTTATGGAAAAAATAATATTCTCTTATATATATTGATAAATAAAATTGATGTAATATATGTATATGAATCATTAAAGGGTGTATAAGTATAGTATATTTTATTAATTTAATTAATTGATTTATATATGTTAATTCTTTTTTTATTTTTGAATATAAGTTTTTAAATTGTGTAAGTAAAGATTCTTTATCTTTATTATGTTGAATTGTTATATATTTATTAGAATCATTATTATTTAATATTTTTATAATGTCCGTTAATATAACTAAGAGTTCACAATATAAATAAAAATATTTCATATTTTTGTTTTCTTTATCATTCAATTGTTCTGTATATATATTATGATATAAATCATTTGTATTATTTAAATAATAATTTTGTATTATTTTATCATTATAATTATATATAACGTTTTCTTGATTTATCATTTGATAATTATTAATATTAGAAGTTTTATATATAGATGATAGATTTATATTATTCATTTTGTTTTTATTTTTATTTACTTGTTCCATCTTTTTGATATTTTGCATTATATTTATATTTTTAAAGTATTCATATATTTCATTAAGTATATATATAAAGACAAAATAAATGTTGATATCACTTGATATATATAATATGGATTTTTTAAAAATGCTTTTATTTTTTAATAATAATAAATACATATGTAAAATGGAAAATTTTATTAAAATTAATACGTCTTTCTTATTTTGATTGTGGATTCTTTTCATTTGTTTGGGTAACAAGAAAATAAAATTAAACCACAAATTATCATTTTTATCAATATTAAGTAATAGATTTATTAAACGTTCATCTATAGATGAGCAATTTATAAAACATGAATTGAAGAAAACAATAATATAATAATAGCAAATTAATATTGATATATCATCTTCTTCTTCTTTTTTTTTTTTTTCTTTTAAAAATTTTACTAATACATTGCATAATTTATATATATCATTTTTATTATCTATAAAAATCATATTATAACTTATAAATTGTAATAATATAAACAAAATGTTCATGTATCTTTCTTTATCTATTTTGCTTTTATTCACATGAACATAATTACTCTTATGACTATTAAAAGGATTAGCATCAAAATTAACATTAACACTTGTATTTATGTTAGTATGTATGTTAGTATTTATGTTAGCATTTATGTTAGTATTTTTATTTTTATTTTTATTTGTATTTATGTTTGTATTTATGTTTGCATTTGCATATATATTTACATTAATATGGTTATTATTTATATTGCTAATGTTATTTATAATACAGTTAACTAAAAAATGTAAAAATTTTGATTTATTAAATTGATTGTATAATTTTTTAATACAAGAGTAATATGTTATATGGTCATTTGACTTTTGTAAATTATTTGTCCCTAAATCTTTTTTTCTTTTATCATTTCTGAAATTATTCATTATATAATGTTTCAGTTTTGTATCTGTAGTATTTGATAAATCATCAATGTTTGTTTGTTCATTTATAAAATGTAAATGTTTTTGATAAAATGAAAAGTCAAAAAAGTAAGTATTCATAACAATTAAATAAAAGTTTAATATGACCATACATATATATGTTCCATGTTCATTTTGTAACTGTAATAAATCTTTTACATAATTATTAAGAATATCTATAGAATTAAATTCATTTGAACAAAATTTATATAAAGTATTTATATCATATAATAGATAACAAGATAAAAAATGAAAAAAATTATGTATATATATATATGAAAAATATCCTATTTCTATATCGAAATTATTAATATTATTTTTTAAAAATAATGATGAATGACAATATTCTTCTTTGTATCTATCACTAAAATAAAATTGTACACAACGGAAAATATATTTTAATATATCCTTATTTGTAAAATAACGTAATTTTCCTAACAATATACAAATATACTTATATTTAAATATTATATTTGAAATACTGTTATATATTTGTATTACTCTAAAGGAATTTATTGCATATAAAAATAAAAGTTTTTTATCTCTTTTAAATCTTTTCCTTATGTTGAATAGTATATATATATGTCTATCTATAAGGTTATCGACATTTTCCTTTTTTTTATCAGCATTATTATCAAAATTAACATTATTATCAAAATTATCATTATTAATATTATTATTTTTAATATCATTATTTTTAATATCATTATTTTTAATATTTGAACTATTTTTTGTATCATTTGTATCATTTGTATCATTTGTATCTTTTGGTTCGGGTTGGAATGCATCGCTCAAAAGAACCTTTTCTTTATTCTTATCCCTTGAAAAAGAACATACAATTTTTGTATTCTTCCTTTTTAAATAATTGCTAAATTTTTTTGGTGTGGAAGTATTTGCTTGGACTTGTAATTCGTTTTTTTTTTTTTGCAAAGGTAAATTGTTATCATTACTACTTTTGAGATTTGTCATATAATTTTTTATGGGTTTCTTTTTGTCGATAATATTTGTTTTTTTTTTTATTTCTCTTTTTAAATTCATCAATTCTTTATACGTTTCGTGTATAATGATAAAATCTTGATTAAACAAGGTTGAAAAATGCTCTATAATATGTCTACATATTTGTATTAATATATTTTCTTTGATTTTATAATTATTAGAATAATAATCATAAAAGAATAAAAGAAAAAATAATATAATATTTATTGTGACCTTATTTACAAAGGTTTTATTACTTTCTTCAATGTGTGAAGTAGAATACATCACAGTGTGTTTATAAAGATCGTAAGTAGAATAATTAGTATGTTCACAAAGGTTATTATGTTGTGTATTATATGTGATATGTATATTATGTGTATTGTAGATATCATATGAATTATCTACATTATTTATATTATTATATATATAATATCTATCTTCTTTATTTTGATCGTCTTTATTTGTGCAATTGCTTTGAATATTTATATCTTCCTTTTTATATAAAATATCAGAATATTTTCTTATTGTGTTACAAGAATAATGACCCTGTTCAAGACTTCTCCTATTTTGTTTTATACTATATTTATTATCATTTATGATATAAAGTATAAATAAATATATAATATTATTATGAAAAATATTATTAATGACAACATTTTTTATGTTATCGTCATTATAATTATCCAAGAATTTATTCCATTTTTTTTTTTTTTTTATGAGATTTTGATAAATTGTATATATTATAAAAGTATTATGATTATTTATGATAATGTCATCATTTCTATTATTTTTTATCTCTTTATTTGTTGTACTATAAGATGAATGTTTTTGTTTTTTATTTTCTATTGTGTTTATATAAATGATATTATTAAAGAAAGAGGGTAAAGTTAGTGAGTTTTTTATTTGTGTAAAAAAAATATTATATAAATCATTTAAATAAATATATATATAAGATATAAAAATATATAAAAATTTATGTATGATTTTTTCATTTTTTACTTTTTTGATATTCATAAAGTTTTTATTATTTATAACATATTTTAAATATGTCTGTAAAAGTTCATTATACTCATCATAAAATAATTCATATTTAGAAAGTAGAAGAGATAAAAAATTTTTATCCTTATAACATATACTTACAATTAATATATAATAATAAATTTTATCATAAATTCTATTAAAAATATTATAATCATTTTTGTATTTATTTATTAATATTAAATTGAGGAAATTATTTATATAAAATATATTATCTTGTGTAAAATTTTTTAAAAAAATGTGATTATGATTTCTTCTAATATGGTAATTAACGTTGTTCATAATATAATAATTATTAATATGATGATTATTAAATGACTTATGGTTATTATTATAATCTATATTATAATTAATATGATTAATATTATTATCCATATTGTACTTTTTATGATTATATTTTTGTTCACATATATTTGTACTGTTGTTTAATCCTTTATTGTGGTTACTAATATTGTTATTATGATGATGATATATATTATGGTGATTTATTTTTTTATTTTTTAAAATATATATTTCATACTTATGTAAGTTATTCATTGTTTCTTGTTCATCCCAATATAACAACTTGATAAAAATTTTAAGGAAATATTTCTGGTACCATGATAACATAAACATTTTTGAATAATTTTTATAAATATTTTTTTTATTTAAAAAATAAAATATTTGTTCACATAAACAGACAATATTATCATTACAGATATTGTTTTGTATTTCATTATTAATATTTTCTTTTTTATCATTTTTCAACATGAAAAAAAAGAAAGGGAAATGATCTAATGAAAAGCTTAAAAGTTTAATAATCGATAAAAATAAAATTTTGATTTCTTCACAATTAGGGCAATATAAATGAATCATACAAATATTGTTTTGATTGATATGTGAATTTCTTTTTACACAATTTTGATCATAAAAAATATTTTTATATAATGTTTGAGAACATATATTATTATTTATATATATATTTTGTGTATCTAAATTTTGATAATAGTGTTCTTCTTTCTGGTTTATATTAATATCTTGTGTAAATGAAGTTTGTATTTTTCTATACTTATTTATAGTATATTCATAAAATAATTTACAATAATTTTTGTATACATCTTCATCTCTTAATATATAATTATACTTGTTTATATCATAACTACAACTATTATTATTCTCATTGTTGTGTTGGTCCTTTTGGTTGTTGTTATTATTATTTTTGTTATTATCTTTGTTATTATTTTTGTTATTATTTTTGTTATTATCTTTGTTATTATTTTTGTTATTATTTTTGTTATTATTTTTGTTATTATCTTTGTTATTATTTTTGTTATTATTTTTGTTATTATTTTTTATATTTTGTTCATCAGTTTTATCATATTCATTTACATATGATTCATTGCTTCTCTCGTCTTCCATGTTTATATTCTGTATATAGATGGTATATTTTAAAATAATGAAATAAATTTTTTTTAAAAATTTACAGACCTGTTTGTCGATCATATAATATTTTAAAAAATAAGCCAATAAATGTCTTTTGGTATGACAAAAAAAGTTTTTAGTATATTCTTTTGATATTTCATAAGATAAACTTTGTATCATATATTTAAAAAAAAAAAGTAATAATTGTATATATAAACATTCAATAATTATATCATTATAGATATTACAAAAGTTGATAAATATTTTCATATAATTATTTAAAAATATTTTTTTGAATATGTCTAAATATTTAATATCATTATTTGTAATATTATTAATATAATTCGTATCATTTATATTTTGTGGATGATTAATGAATTTTTTATTTGTTACTAAATTATAAAAAGAGTTATCACTATAAAAATTGTGATGTGACGAGGTAATATTACAATCAAACGTTCTTATATTATTATTATTGTTGTTGTTGTTATTATTATTGTTATTATTATTATTGTTATTATTATTGTTATTATTATTGTTGTTATTATTATTATTATCTTCATTATTTTTATTATTATTATTATTATTATTTATTTTTTTTTTTTTTTCTTTTAAAATATTGATATTTTGTTCGTTCAAAAATAATTTATATTCATGTTGAATAAGAATATTTATGCTCATATAAGAAATATCATTATTTATCATTTCGATATCTAAATAAACACCTCTTGTGAAAAGTACATGTAACATACATAAAATATTTTTTAAGAAGAATATATCGATTTTAAGATATTCTTTTTCATGACTTTGAAACGTTACATTTTCGACATCTATATCTTTTTCAAGTTCATACACATTAATTATATTAGAGTAAATGTTATTATTATATTGTTCCAAATGGTTTGATTGGATATATATATTTTTTCTTTTCTTCTTCTTATTTTTACTATATTTTGAAAGGAGAAAAAACAAAAAATTAAACAATATGGATATATTTATTTGTGATTGTTCATTTCTTTTCTTTTTATATATTTCATTTTTTATTAATAAATCATTTTCATAATTTTTATTTTGTTGGTCATTTTCAGGACTTGAATCCATGTTTATAAAATGATCATAATTCTTATAATAATTATTTTTCATTTCAACATAATAATTTTTATTAATTTGTAAAAAATTATATATGACATTTAATGAAAAGTTAGAAATGATATTTTTTAAAAGATTTGTATTAATAGATATATATAATAATTTATAGATAAAAAGAGATAAATCAATGTTTTGGAAATTAAATTTTGTTATATTATTATATATATATTTTTTATTTTCTTTATGTTTTAATAATAAATGTATATATAGACACATATCTAATATACAGATAAAATATTCTAGTAATATCATATATTTATGTATAATTTGGTGTTCATTTTGTCCACAATTATTATTATGTTGATTGTTATTATTATTATGATGATCTTGATTTTTATAGGTCTCTATTATTTTATTATATATGAAAAAGGTTAACTTATTTGTGTAAGGAAACATTTCTGTGTATACGAAATTTATAACTTCTAATATAGGATTATAATCTTGATCGAATAAATCATATATATATTTTTTTTCATTTTTTTCTTTTTTTTTTTCATTTTGTACTTGTTCATATTTGTGATCATTTACAGATACATTTTTTATATTATATTCATTTTTATAATTATTATTTTCTCTTGTGAGTCCGGAATAATAATTTTCATCGGTATAGTCCTCATGTATATTATTTTTATTATTACATATCAACTGTATATAAGATATATTTAAAAAATCAAAAAGACGTTTTAAATTATATATATATACAAAATTTATATTATCATATGTTGAATCGTTTATAGGTGGGAATTCCCTTATTTGTACTAATATGTTCGATATATTATTTGATTTATTCTCTGTTTTTTTTTCTTTTATGTTAGAATAACACTTTATATTTATAAACATATAAGAATGTTTATTAGTACATATTTTTTGTTCATTATTTATATTATGATAAGTTGATTTATATGTATTGTTATTATCACTTTCGAAGGGATGTGTTATATTATTATATAAAATATAATGTGGTTTTGCGTTCGAACCATTATTAATATTTTGTAATAATAAATAGAAATATTTATTTATAAATAAATAAAATGACATGAATAAATTATCATTATTATATATTCCATTAAATAATGATAATTCCTCCTTTTCTTTTTTATTTAGTGTTGTATCATGAAACATGTGTAAATAACTAAACTTTGTGGTAAAAAAAAAAAAAGACTTGAATTTTTTAATTGTGAATAAAAAATTATTTCCTTGTAATTTTTTATATAACCATAAAGGAACAAAAAATACAATTTTCTTTTCCATATTATAAAATGATGTCTGTATAGAATTGTTCAAATTAATGTGAGTATCATTATTTACAATGCACGTAATATTTTTTTTTTTTTTTTTTTTTTTTCTATATGTTCCATATACATTTAGGTTAAAGAATGTTACATCGTGTTTTTTGACATATTGCATATTATATTTATTATTGATAATATTTAATTGTGAATTGACTTTCTTATCATTATAGGTATCATCATGTAAGTATTTGTTTTCTATATAATTATTATTGTTATCATTATAATTATTATCACTATGAATATTATATTCTTCAACTTTGTGGTCACTATATGGCAAATATACACATAAATCATTAAAATTTATTTCTTCAATTATAGAATTTTTAAAATGTGTTGAATTTTCATTTACTACAGATAATTTGTGTATATTAAGCATATGTGAATCCGCTTGTTTATTCATATATACCTTTGTTCCTTGGTCCGTATTTCTATGTTTATATATATAGGAGTTATATTTATCAGATATGAATAAATAAGGCTCTAGAAATATACGATACTTATATAAAAGTAATATTTTTTCATCACATATTAAATAGAAAGATAAACTAAAAGACAATATTTTTATAATTTCATTATCATAAAAAAAGAAACAATATATGTGTGATAAAAAAAAGTATTTGTGGTGATATATTTTTTTACATATATTGCTACTTCTATTATTTGTTATAAGTAGAAGTATTATAATTTTTAAGAGATATATAAAGATTTCAATATTATATATATTAGTTTGTTCTTTAAGTAGAATTTCTTTTAATAATTTAAAATACAATTGTAATATTTTATTATAAATAAGAAGAAGGAAGTTTTCGTAATTTTTTTTTTTTTTTTCTTCATCATGGTATAAATGAGAAGTAGTACAATTTCTTAGTATATATATTATAATATAATTAAATAGTTGTAATGAGCCATCTTCATTTATACTATGAATACATACCTTTGATAGCATATCCATAAGTATTTTTTCATCATATATACATTCTTTATTTAAAAAATCTGTTATATAAATATTTAATACATTTGTATTATAATTCCAGTCACTGAAATATTTAAATATATTAGTATAATTTTGTCTTTTATCTTTTTTTTTCGTAATATATATATCTTGGTCCTTACATATATTATTTTTATTATTATTATTATGGAATAAATTTGTTCTATTATGTGATATGTAATTAACGTCATACATATTTTGTTCCTCAACCTTTTTTGATATATTATCTTCTTCATTTATAAATTGTTCTTTATTAAACTTCATCTGAAAATTATGATATGCTCTCCAAAAGATTTTAAGAGAGAAAGTTCTTTTTTTTTTTTTTTTTTGAAACAAATAGAAATATACATTGTGTATATTTAAGAAAATGTGCTCATAAAAATATATCTTCTGTTTAATGATATCCTCATTTATAGAAATATGCTCCCCTTTTTCTTGATTAAAAAATGATGGATAAAAATAATGTTCATATAAAAAGTGAAAATTATTGTATACACACTGTTCATATAATAGGATGTATTTTTTTTTAACAAAAAATAAAAACAACATAATTCTAGAAAACATTTTAATATGAGATAGAATATTTATTTGTTCATTAATTATATTAATTTTTTTAATATTATTCAATAGATCAGATAATTTATTTCTAACATTTTCGATTATATAACCAATGTAATAATCTCTTATATCTTTTTTTTTACTATATATGCATATTTCATAAATAATATCAATAAATTCGTTTATTTGATAAGACGTTAAAAATATATTGGAAGATAAAGATTCTTTCATATTATATGATAATTTATTTTCTATATCGTATAAATTATTTGTTGTATTTTGAACGTTATCATTTTTTTCATGAATTTTTTTATAATTCTTTACATCTTTACTAATTAAAGGTATTCCCTTTATATTATCAATATCCTTATATTTATTTCCTTCAGATATGTATTCTTTCATTTCATCATTTATACCATTATACCCATTTGTATAATAGTAATTATGCATCACATCGTTTATATCGACATTTTCTTTTCTTTCTTTTTTCAATAATATGTTTGTGAAACTATTTTCATTTACCGTATTTAGTGATTTATCAAAAAGAAAAAATTTATTTTTATAATTAGAATTATGAATGTTACCATCCTTTCCTTCATTTACCTGATTATTTAATATATCATCATTATGATCATCATTATGATCATCATTATTATCATCATTATGATCATCATTATTATCATCATTATGATCATCATTATTATCATCATTATGATCATCATTATGAACATCATTATTATCATCATTATTATCATCATCATTATCATCATTATCATTGTGATTATTTTTTATATTTATATTTTTATTTGTAGGGTGGTTGAAAGGATATACATTTTTGTAACATGCATCATTTTGTTCATCATAAAAAATGTCATGATTCTTAATATAATTTAAAGGTTGTTCATTATTATTCTCCTTGCAACCATTCGATAAAAGCTTCGTTTGCTCGTCATTAATATTGAAAACAAAATTAAAAAAGAAATAAATCAGTTCATTATTGTAACTATAAATTATTGATATAATATTATGTAAAAGTAAAATAAAATTCTTAAACAATTTGATATATTTTGTATCTCTTATATTATTATAATTGATATATTCAAAATGATTATTTATTCTTAATATATTCATTTTATTAATATCCTTTAAAGCATACACTATATATTGATAATTATTAGTTATTTTATTATTATCTATATTGATATAATTTGTAAAAGAATTATATTCTGATGATAATAAAAGGAAACTATTAAATAAAACTTTTAATTTATTATCTATTAATACATTAATAATATTTTGAATAAATTTTTTGGAAAATTTAGCAAAGTCTTTTCTTGTAGAAATAGCATTTTTTATATCATCATTTTTTACGTCATTTTTTACGTCATTTTTTACATCATTTTTTACATCATTTTTTACGTCATTTTTTACATCATTTTTTACATCACTATTCTTATCACGACATTTTATATTTTGTCTTAATTTTTTATATAATATAATTTGAAAGGGTTGGTAATAGTTTTCTTTATCATCTTTATTATTATGATCATTATTAAGTCTATAAAATGGATATAAGGAACTATTAAAGTTGTATATACTATTGGGATTATTTATGGTATGCGATTCATTTATATGATTCATAAGATTTGTATGATCTACACAATTTATACCATATATATCATATATTTTATTTTTTATATATTTTTCGTTGTGGTTAGTTAACATAGGTGTGTTTCCCACTTGATCCATATTTCCCCCTTCATCAAACGTGCTGAAATATGTATCAACGAAATTATTCAAGGTAAAATAGTTGGTCGGTAAAAAGAAAAAGAAATGAAATATGTTATTATAAATATTGAGAAAAGTGAATATATCCGATTGGCTGTTATTATTTGAATTATTATATGTATTTAAAGTGTGAATGTTGTAATTTTTTATGTGATAATTTATTTTATCCCCCTCAGCAATGTTATTATTATTATTATTACTATCATTATGATAATTTATGGTTTCATATGTTTTATCATCATCCATAGAATCATTACCCATATCTATAAAAAACATATTAACTAATACATAATAATATGAGAGCAAATCATTATACTGGTTATACACTTCCTTATCGTAGAAAAAAAAAAAAATTTTCAAAAAGTACAAAAGCTCATTATTATATATATTCAATGTAATATCAAATAAGAACGATTTAAGAAGATGTACTATTTTTAGGTTAATTTTTTTCATTAATATAAAAGATACAGGAGTATAATTAATAAATATACATAATATTTTTAATATTTCTATTTGTTTTTTACTATATTTATATGTATATTTGTAAATATTACATTTATCATAAAGGAAATCAATACTAGAAAATCTATTCATTTCTTTTCTTGAAGTAGTATATGAATAGGAATCATTTGATGACTCACTACGTTTTGATACATCTGAATGATATGATAAATTGTTCATATGTAATGATGATTTATGTACATTTGAATAATATTCATCAGATGTATAATTTTGTATATAATAATCTTTTTTTAATATTTCTTTTAAATTGTGACTTTTTTTATTTATCATATTATCATTATTATTATAATTATTATTATACACAAGTTTATTGTTATCATTTTCATTGTTAATATTTATTTTCTCATACATATGTATTTCCTTAATATAATTTAAAAAGACTTGAAAATGTTCATCAATTATTTTTTTATTATCATTAAAATAATGAATTAATATATTATACAAGAAATCATATATAATTATAAAATTGTCTAGAGGAAAATTTAATGTAGAACAATCTTTATGTACAAGATATATTTTGAAATAACTATTTTTTAATATTTCTAATATATAAAAAATGATAAACTTAAAAAAATATATACAACTATTTTTTGTTACAAATAAATATTGATATATATCGTTTTGATAAATAATCATATTTGAATCATAATCATCTTTACCTTGAACTTTTTTTTTTAATTTATTAAAATAGAAATTGTTAATATTATTTAATAAAATTATATTTTGTTTTTCTTTTGTTTTGAAAAATTTAGATATATCATTTTGATTCTCATCTTGATTGGATGATATAAAATTGAAATAATTATTTTCATCACTTTTTATAATATTATTATTATTATTATGATTATTATTATTAAAAAGTAATAAAAGATAAAATAAATTTTGTATAAGTAGGAAAAAAAAATTATTTAAATATATATTACATATACTATTACAAAGACATCCTTTATTTATATTAATATATATACTATATACTATAATATATATTATATATGATATGTTGTTTAAAATGTTATGAATATGATAAAAATCATTGGTTATATTATTTTTATTTTGTATATAATTTTTATATATATAATGTATATTATATGAAAGTGTATATAAAAATTTGTAATTAAATAAAAATAAATCTTTATTAAATATATATATATATTCATTTAATATTTTATGTATCTCTTTATGCATATATATAAAATCATCAACACTAATTTTTTTTTTTATAATATTCATACCTAGAAATTCCATATAATTGTATTTCATGTGTGTGTGATAACAAAGAATATTTATCTTATTGATAAAATTGTTAATTTTATAATATATATTTTTATTATATAAATATTTATTTATATTTTTATATTTCTCCTCTTGCGGTGGATACCTCAATATATCTTTAGAATGAATATCATTACTATTATTCTTTTTTTCCATACCTGTGCATGATATATCTACAGAATTATTACTTGTCTGTTTTTTTATTGTATTATTATTCGTTAATTTATCGTTTGTTAGATATTTATCTACAGTATTATCCAGAAAAATATTTTTATGATTATTCATAATATTATTTATGTCTAAGAAATTTTTTTTAAACATTTCAAAGGTGTCAAAAAAATTATATAAGTAAGAAAAAATATATGTATTATTTATAAGTTCCATATCTTCATACATATTTTGTTGTGTCTCTTGTTTCATTGTATATAATAAAGAGTTATCTGATTTTATTTTATTTGTTTTATATTTTTTATAATTTAATAATAAATGAATACTATATTGATATATTTGATTTTTAAGAATATATAAAGTATTATAATATTCAAAATCATCAGTACATAAATAATTATTTTTTGTAAATATATTAATATAATTATTTTTTTTCATTATTTGATTAATATTTTCTATATCTTTTTCATCCAATGGATTTATTTTAAAAGTCCCAGATGAATTTGTATAATCACTTCGATTGTATATATTATTCATTTTTTTTTCTATATTATTATTTTGATGATTTCCCTTATGGGTTGTATCATAACTATCGATATTTGATGTACTACTTTTTGACATTTTATCTTTTGATGTGTATTCTTCTATTTCCTGTTTGTTATCATAAATTATTACATTATGAGTTTGATATTCTTGTTGGATCACATCATGTGTATCATATTCTAAAAGAATATTATTAGCGTTATTAGTCATATTAGCTAGATGTAAATTAATATTCTCATCTTCTTTATTCCTTTCCGTTTGCTTATCACCATCAATTGTTTTACACGTATTAGTAAGATTATTATATATATTATTGAGTTCATTCAAAATATGAACAACTTCAGTATATTCCTTATGACTATCTCCTATACCATATTGATGACTACTTTTTTCAATATCCTTATCATCTTTTGTTGATACTATATTATCATTTGGTATACTTTTTCTACTGTGAATATAATTATTAGACTTGTATTTTTCTTCATTGTTTTTAAAGTGAACTAGAAATTCATTAATAAACTTGTTTATATCCAAATGTTCGAATTTTTTTTTAATATCTTCATCCTATAAAATAAGAAAAAAAAAAAAAAAAAATTAAATGAAATGAAATGAAATGAAATGAAAATGTAACTATATATATATATATATATATATATATATAATACATGTGAGTTTTGTACATATATATAATGCAAAATAACTTTTTACATAAATATATGAAGTTTATATATGATATGGATTGATAAAAATATAAATATTTTTTTAATTACATATACACACAACAAATAAAGTAAAATAAATAACAAAACAATATAATATAAAATATAAAAAGAACTATATTAAAAAGTAAAATAAATAAATACTTCAAATATGTATTTTATTTTATTTTATTTTATTTTTATTTTTATGTACCTTTATAATACATCTTAAAAATAACAGAATATCTCTCAAATTTTTTAAAGATATAAATGCGTTTCTGTCATTGATATAATGAAGAATCATATAAAAAAAATAATTTCTTTTTTTTAAATCTATATCTTTAATTATATTCTTTTCATATTTTTGTATGAGCATTATCATAGATCTATCTCTAATATCATTTATGCTATGACCTATATATTTGTTCATGGAAAAAGAAATAAAAAAAAATGAAGATTATGAAGATAATATATTGGAAAATATTATATATTATTATAAATATATATACATATTATGTATTTTATACTGTTTGCTTCTTTTTTTTTTTTTTTTTTTTCTTTTTACCAATTTTTTGTATTAAGTTATTTATGTTTTCATCATTCATTTTTTTATCATATTGGTTGTATTATACAAATAAAT
>LT990243.1:3167332-3182332 GCA_900257145.2 Plasmodium billcollinsi
AATAATAATAATGACAATAATGATGATAATATTAATAAAGTGGATTGTTATATTAATAAAAATCAATTTAATGATAACAAAGATATTCAACATAATATCCTTGCGTGTATAATTTTTGGTGATTCATCCATACATACAATAAAGGGACTTGGATCAAAGAAACACGCATTCAGATTATTATTATTTTATGATGAAAATATAACTAAATCTAAAAACTTTGTAAACATAACGTTTTTTGTTAATTTGGCATATTTTAATTATAGTGAAGTTATCAAAGTATACTCAGAATTTTATCTACACACATTTGATTTTGTTTATATAAATGAAAAGAATTTATTATTGTCTTTATATTTATACATGAAAAAGGAAATAGAAGATAAAGAAAGAAAACACATAAATAAGGATAATTTAGAGATTGAAAAAAAGATGGATGGTTTATCTGATACATATATGGATGATATGATAAACGAGTTAGATTTTATGAAAGCAGAAAAAAATAAATCACCTGAAGAAAATTATATGAACACAAATACTAACATTAATAGGAATATAAATATTGATACAAATCATAATTTAAATAATAAATGTGATTACAGGTGTTTAAGTAAAACCTTTGAAGGCATAAAAAATTATTATAGTGTAGATGAAAATGTTATTGATCATTTTAAAGATTATATTTATGAAATTATTTGTAATTTGGAACATGAACAAATAACAAATGAAACAATAAAAAGGGAAAATGAAAAAAAAGGGGATAATGAAAAAAAAGGGGATAATGAAAAAAAAGGGGATAATGAAAAAAAAGGGGAAAATGAAAAAAAAGGGGATAATGAAAAAAAAAGGGATAATGAAAAAAAAGGGGATAATGAAAAAAAAAGGGAAAATGAAAAAAAAGGGGATAATGAAAAAAAAAGGGAAAATGAAAAAAAAGGGGATAATGAAAAAAAATGTCATAGTGAACAAAAAAGGGATAATGAAAAAAAATGTCATAGTGAACAAAAAAATGACAATATTGAAAATAATATATCCAAATTTGTTGAAAAGACAAATGATGAATTTATTAAAAATGCTATGGATAATAATACTTGTTATAACTTGAAGAATATTATGAATGAAAATAATTTTTCTATAAAATATAATAATTATGATAATGAAATGTATAAAAAATGTAAGACTTATATTTGGATACACAAACTTCTTCATTGTCTTAATAATCGCATTGAATATAAATTTATTCATTTTATTAAAAAATATAAGTATGAATTATTTTATGAATATGATAAAATAAATATATTAAATGTAAAAGATAAAAATATTGCGTGTGAAAATAAAGAAAATAAAATTAATATGGGAAATAAAAAGGAATTATGTAAAATATATCATTTTGAAATTAATAAAGAAAATAATACATTCTATATAATAATTAATAATCCCAATAAATATAATACAAGTATAAAATTTAACTCAGAAAAAAGTTATGTAAGTAATATAATTAACAATATATATAATTACTGTATAAACAGTTTAATAACTCATAAGGAATGGTGCGGTATGAGCAGAATTTGCAAAGATTATGTAGAAAATAATAAAAAAGTTGAACACATTTTGATTGATCGTATTAATTTGCACACATTAAATGCGAAGGTGTATGAACAATTAAAATACTTAAATACTCCGTATATTAATATTAGAAATGATAAAAATAAAAAATATAATGAAAATAAATTTTATATGTATTTTTATAATATATTAAAAGAAAAGAAAGAATATTGCTTGAATATTAAAAAAAAATTATTTCTTGATTTTTACATAGACTTATTTTTATTCAATCATTTTATATATTCAAATAAATGTTCATTCATTAAACTTCATTTATATTCTGATAATATTAATATATATAAGGACATTATTTCGCTAAATATGGATAATTGTATATATAATAATGAAATATTAATATTTTCTAAAATTAAATCCTTACATTTTGTAAGTTCACATAAAGTAAATAAGGATAATGACAAAGCAGTGTTTATAAATCGTCTATATGTAGATAAAGAAATTCTTAGAAACTATGAAAAGATGAGTAAATTTGAAAAAAATGCAGAAGTTCAAAAGCTTTCTGAATATTTTGATCAAATTTTAAGACCATATGAATTTATTATATATAATTCATGTAATATCAAAAAAATACTTACTTGGAAGATTGATAAAATATCATATTTGAAGAACAAAAATGAATATCGTGATACAGAAGCAGATTTAATGGACGAAGAAGATATTTCAGCTTCTAACACTAGAGATATATATATTGAAAATGCTGAAAATGTTGGAAATTCTGAAAGTTTTGGAAATTCTGAAAGTTTTGGAAAATCTGAAAGTTTTGGAAATTCTGAAAGTTTTGGAAATTCTGAAAGTTTTGGAAAATCTGAAAGTTTTGGAAATTCTGAAAGTTTTGGAAAATCTGAAAGTTTTGGAAATGCTGAAAATGTTGGAAATGCTGAAAATGTTGGAAATTCTGAAAGTTTTGAAATTGTTGAAAATATTGGAAATTCTGAAAGTGTTAGAAATGCTGAAGACTCTGAAGATTTAGAAATATTTAGGACGTATTATGTAGATACAGAAGAAAATGATGAAACATCTTCTAGTATGAGTAACATTAGTTGCAATGGTGAAAGTGAAATCTATGTTAAATATTCAGACAATTATATAAATGAAGAAGAGAAAAAGAAATTTCAGTTATCTCTAGAAGATATATTATATAGAGAAGGAAAACATGTATTTAAGGTTACATGTAATTATAATTATATTGAAGTAGATAACCCCAAAAGACAATGTGAACATGTTTCACATCATGATAATAATATAATAGAGAAGATCAGAAAGAATTTTTTTATGGAATTTTATTTGTCCATAACTGTTGAGAAGCCAAAGATTTACTTATTATATAATAATAAAATGTAAATAAATGATATATGTGTATGCATGTGTGTACATGTGTTTATATATATATGTACATGTGTTTATATATATATGTACATGTGCTTATATATATATATGTACATGTGTTTATATATATATGTACATGTGTTTATATATATATATGTATACTTTGATGCATAAATATATAATTAATTCCCTTTTCACCTATAATATTTATTTTATTATTTTTACAGATTTTATAATAAGAGGATCAAGTATGATTATTATTACTTTAATAAGAAGGCCTACAAAAAAATAGATAGTTTGTACCAAAAGCAGGGCATTAATGATATTATGTATAAAAATATAAATGAAATAAATGAATATTTTGACAAAACATTTTTAAAGAATAAAAGGTTGAAGGTGAACTTTATGAATAATCTGAATATAAGTTTTTTCACATATATATGTTCGAGTAAATTTTTTGAGATCAAAAATATAATTATAGACGACGAAACATTTGATCATAGAAACACGAAAATAGTAAAAATAAATAAATAAATATATATATATATATATATATGTGTGTGTATTTATGTATGTATTTATGTATGTATTTATGTATTTATATGTGTTTCATCAAGTTGATTCTCTTTGGTATATTTTAATTTATATAAATTATATCATACATTTCATATATTTAATCCATGTTATATATTTTATTTTCCCTTTTTAGTACCATATAAAATGCAAAAGCAAAATATGCATTAACCTTGAAATCAACCAAGACAAATTGAAGCAAGAAAAAAAACGTTATCACAGTTTTCCAAATAATATTGTGTATTTGAAAGATCAATTGGATAAAAAGTACATATACGAGGATTTTATAACATTTCAATATTTAACAACCAAAAAGCCACAGAAGTTTTTTATAGAATTTCATTATCACATTCCCTTTATAATATTAAAAGAGAATAAGTATTTATTTCAAGAATTTAATAATTTGAAGAGACAAAATCAACAATTAAAATATTGTAGAGAACTTTATGAAATTGAGAATAATTTATTCGATCAAATAAAAGAAGGAAAAATACAATATAATGAAATTGAAATGAAGGATAATGTATATTATATTAATTTCTTCTTTGACGAATTAAAAAAGTATAAATTATGTCTCTTTCTATTTAATACAACAAAACTACCAGCAACTTGGGAGATAACAGATGAAGAATTGAATAATAAGGTAAATAAGTAGTACATATAAATATTATATACATATGTATGCACATATATATATATATATATATATATATATTTTACTTATTATATGTTTCCAGGGAACATTATTGTCGAAATATGGAGATAATGAAATTTTTCATTTCAGTAAAGCAAAAGGGATTTTATTTGGAAAGACATATGATATGGACCATGCTGCTGGAGAAAAAAATGAAAGAAATCCTTTTTTGTGCCCTGATTATATCATCATTACATTTACGTAAGTACAAAATATAGAAATGGTTTTTTTTGTACATACACACATATAATATTATATATATATATATATATATATACATATTTTTTTAATACAGGCCCACTAGCCTTAGTGATGTCACTAAAATATATTGCATGAATGTTTCACATTCCGAAAAAATATATTTACATTTAAAAGGAAGTTATACAAAAACAAATTGGTAGATAATTATATTTTATTATATGACAACAATACAAAAAAAAAAAAAAAAAAAAAAAAAAAAAAAAAAAAAAAAAAAAAAAAAATAAAAAAAAAAAAAAAATAAAAAAAAAAAAGAAAATAAAAATAATAAGAATAAATAATACTTCTACTAATAATAATTATTATATATAAAATAAAAAAAATGAATAAACTTACAAATAACCTTTTTGATTAAAATTCAACTTAAAAATACTTGAACTAAAATATATAAAATACAAGAATTGAAAAATAAATATATTCATAAAAAAAATAACTATTGCATGAATGTGTATTAATTAAATTTGGTAATTATATTAAATGTATATTTATTTTACAATATATAGAATGATATATATTCCTATTTAAAATATATATATATATATATATATATATATATTTACTTATTTATTATTTATCTTTTTAATTTGGTTTTAATGTTTCATTTAGAGGTAAAATATTCTTCGTTAAATGTGTGTCATTTTGTGAATTATGATTGATGGAAGGTCCTGGTAAAATTTGTGTATATATATTTTGAATATAACTAAATATATCATTTTCATTTGTTGTATGATCAATTTGTGACTTTTTTTTATTTTCATTTGTTGAATGTTGATTAATTTCTTCATAAATAGATCCAAAAAGATCAGGTCTCTTAATAACAAAAAGTGATAGATTTCCTTCTATATCATCTAAGGGCTTAAAAGATGATTCTTTTTTTGCTCTTTCATATAATTTATCCTTTTGTTCTTTCCATTGTGGATCTAATAATAATGTTTTCAAATGCTTAGACATATGTTTAATATCTACTGGGTAATTTGTTAATGGACATTTATGTATTATGTCTTTAGGCAATTTGCGTTTTTTCTTTTTTCCATAATGTGCCTTAGGAACAAGATTTTCTTTGTTCTTATACGTTTTTATATTTTTATTTAATAATTTATCTTTAATAAATATACCATTAGGTATTATTCGATTGTTAAGTGTATTAGTATATTTATTTAAACATTCTAAGTCACCATTTACTAAATCATCATTGTTATGTACATTTTTGTGTTTATAAGTTTCATTCTTAACATGGTTATATTCTTCATATGCTTTTGAATTATTATAACTATTATTATGTTTATCCTCATAATTATCATCAGAATTATCTTCATATTTATGATCATATATTTTATCATCTAGTTCATCATATTCTTCATCATATTCTTCATCATATTCTTCATCATATTTATCATCATATTTATCATCATATTTTTCATCATATTTATCATCATATTTATCATCATATTTTTCATCATATTTTTCATCATATTTTTCATCATATTTATCATCATATTTTTCATCATATTTTTCATCATATTTATCATCATATTTATCATCATATTTTTCATCATATTTATCATCATATTTTTCATCATATAATTCATCATTTTTTGCATCATATTTTTCATCATATAATTCATCATGTTTTGCATCATATGTTTTATCATATTTATCATCATCGGCAAAATTCTCTTGACCCTTATTTTCTTCATATAGCTCCTCTTTGTCTATGGTCTTGAAAACATTCTTTTCGTGATAAGAAATATTATTCAATTTTTCTTCATTCGTATACATCTTATCTGTATCAAACAATTCATTTATTACATAATTTTCGACATTATTAAAATCAATAGAGCAGGGTAAATTTTTCATATCATCTTCAAAATTAATAGTTTCTACAATAGAAAAATTTGTCCAATCATAATACGTGTCTGATTTATTTTTTTCTTCAAGTTTCCGTTCTTCTTCTTCCTTTTTTTTCCTATTATGACTATATAAATTATATGAATAATTTAAGATATTACTTCTATTATTTGCATATTTTTTTATTTTATCTAAAATATCATCACTTGGTAATAAGCATTTTAAATAAATATCTATCAATTTTGAAAAGTAATTAAAATATAAATTATTAGCTCTTAAAAAATCATATTGGCTATTATTTTTTTCTCTTTCAATTAATCCATTTAAAAAGGATTTTCCATTTCGTGCAACAAATAAAGCAGTTGTTTTTATTAAATCAATATCTAGAGATGTAATAAATGGAGATATTAATGAATATATATCTTCTTGAATTTGTATTTTTAAATTATTGTTATTTTCTAATTTATCGTTTTTTTTTATATCATCTATAGAATATATAATATTTTTCCTTTCTTCTTTTTCATCTTCTTTTATAAAATCACAAATCTTTAAAATATGTTCATTATTAGTAAATTTATTGGCATCTTCTCTTTTTTTTATTTCTTTAATAACATGAGGAATTAATTCATCCTTTTCTTCAATATCCAAAAATAATCCGTGTAATTTATATTGATAATAATAAAAATAAGGATGTGCAGGACTAATAAAACCAAACTGCTTTTCTTTTTCCCTATATATTTTCTGTTCAAAGTTTTTTCCATTTTTCTTAACAAACGTGGCGGTTTTATCAATAACAGTTTTAATATTATTTGGAGGTACTATCATTTCTTTCTCCAAAAAATTGAACCTCTTCTGCAAGACTTCTTTATCATCTACATCCACATCGTCATCAAATAGGCTTTTTTCAACAATGATATTGAGCATTGGCTTTACTAAAGCAACATTTACGTGAACATAAATATTTTTTAATTATACACATAAGTATGCACTCACTCACACATATATATATATATATATATATATATATTAATACAGTATTTATGGGAAAAATATCATATGCTTATATGTAGACTTGAATGGAATACGACTTTTTGTTTTGCTTATATTTTATACAATATATAAAAAATAGTGTACAAAAAAAATTCTGGTTTTTAATAAGTAAAATATTTTGATATGATATATTTTATAATGATGTAATTTTATTTGTAGATTTTTATGACGTAATTTTATTTGTAAATTTTTATGACGTAATTTTATTTGTAAATTTTTATGACATAATTTTATTTGTTTATTTGTTTATTTGTTTATTTATGTCAGAAAAAAGCTATGGATGTAACTAATATTTTTTACAAGAAAAAAATATTCCATATTTAATAAATGGCATTTCATATATACAATATGTTGGAATGTTAATATAACTAATCACGCGTATACATACATACATACATATATACATACATACATATATACATACAAACATATATACATATATATATATATATATATATATATGTATATTTTGAATTATTTACAAATTGCATAAAGCGTATGAAGCCTCGAATTTTTGATATACTTATATAGCTCTACTGATACATTTAACGAATAGCTTTTGAGAGGATTAAGGTGAAATAAAATAATACTTTAAAAACCAATATTCAAAGGATTAATAAATATAAATAAATAAATATATATATTATGTATTAACTATTATTTTATTCAATTTTTTTTAGTTCAACATAGCCATTTCTTTTATTAAAAATGACGAAAAAAAAAAAAAAAAAAATGCATAAAAATGTATTTATAAATTTACAAGAATTTTATAATTTAACGATAAATATTTCCAAAAAAAAAAAAAAAAATATAAAATTTAATTATAAAAATAAAAACAAAATATTTATAATAATATATAAATATAATTATTTGTATTTGTTTATAAGGAGGGACATTTTATAATATAATATTTATAAAATGTTTTATTTATGTATAAAATATATATATATATATATATATATATGATTTTATTTATTTTGAAATTAATAAAAATTCTTTAAAAATAATAAAGTAAATTTTGTCAGAAATAAAAAAAGAATCAAATATATATTATATTAGAAAAAAAAAATATATAATAATAAAAGTATAAATATATTATTATAATACTATAATATAAATTATATATATATATATATAATTATATTTATAAAATATTTTTATTAAATGGTTTATTTATTATAAAATATAATTATAATATCATACATATTTATTATTATTTTTCTCAGTCTCCAAATATTTAGTAAAAAGTATGTATTTTATTATATATATAATATAATTATATATTATAGTATGTATATATACATATATAATTCGAGAAAATCCTAGCCATATAATTTTTTATATATAAAATATAAATTATTTACATACACATAAATTAAATATATGCTTCCCAAAAAAAAAAAAAAAAAAAAAAAAAAAAAAAATGGTGTAAATATTAAATAATATTTTACCAATAAAAAATAGATTAATAAATTATATATTATATATATATATATATATATATATATATATATATATATTATTATTATATATATTTATAATTTTACAAAATAAATATATATTTATAATATTAATATATATATTTTTACCCTTTTTTTTTTTTTTTTTTTCCTTTTTTTAACATTAATTTTCATTTCCATTTTTTCGAATTTTTTCTTTTTTTTTTTTTGCGCGATTTTAGAAAAGATAAGAGAAAAAAAACAAAAACAAATATTTAATATATAAAGTTTGCTTATATAATGTTATAATACCTTCAAATATAATAATAAGGAAAAAAAAAAAAAAAAAAAAAGAAACTTAAAATAAATTAATCTTAAATTAAAAAGGTTTTATAAGAATGTTAATTTTAAAATGTAGTTAAAAAAAATATATTATATAATTTTTATTATTACTATAAAATCATTGACTCTTAATAAATATATATTTATACATTATATATATAAATAAATATATAATATTATTATATAATTATTATAATATATATATTTTTAATGCTCATTTTCTTTTTTCATTTATTTATATATATAAATATATATATATATATATATTATTAAAAAAAAATATATATATATAAAGTAATTAAATATATAAATATATTATCTATCTATGTATATATATATATATATATATATATTAATATATTATTATATACTTAAAAATTAAAAACAATATATATTTATATAATATAATATAATCTCCAAATGAACATAGAAAAATAATAAAATAATTATTAATTAAATTGACGAAAAAAATGATATAGTGCAAAATTTTTATTTCTCTATTATATTATTATTTATTTATTTTTTTTTTTTTTTCTTATAAAATATAAGATATATATTATATAAATATGATGAGATATACATACTTTTTCATCATACATCATCCATAGATATTAATAACCGAAATATATAAAAAAGAAGAAAGGAATATTTATAAGGAAAAAAGTATTTTTTTAATATATTTACTTTAATAATTATTTCCCCTAAGTATATTATATTATATTAATATATATTATATATATATATATAATATAGTAAAATAAAAAAATTATTCACTTTATTTTAAATAATATAACATAATATATGTTAATATATGTAAATTTATATTATCATTTTGCTTCTTTTTTTTTCTTTTTTTTTCGTATTTCTGTATTTCTTTCCTTGAATTTTTAGTAGAAAGAAAAAAGAAAAAATTGAGGCTATTTATAAATATATAAATTAATACATATAAATATATATATATATATATATATATGTATATAATCATATTTGAAAAAAAAAAAAAAAAAAGTATAATTAAAAATAAGATAATGTTTTTTTAAATTTATTTGATAAGAAAAACAAAAAAAAAAGGACAAAGAATTATATAAAATATTCATCGTAAATTATATTTGATGACAAAAAAAAAAAAAGAAGATATATAATATTTTATGACATATATATGTGTAAGAATAATTTTTAATTTATATTTGTTTTATTTTATTTTTAAATTCATAAATGGAAATATTTAAAAATTAAATATCTATATCTATATATATATATATATATATATATATATATATATGTATACCTATTTATTTATATTTATTTATTACATGTAAATTTTTTTTTTTTTTTTTTTCTTTTTTTCATTTTTTTTTTATACATGTATATACATAGAAAATATAAAGATGGATTCATATGAAGCTAAGAAGAAGGAGCTTTATTTAAGGAGGAAAGACATAAATTTATATTACCATCCTATAAAAACAATAAAATTATTTTTCTTACAACTTCGAAATATAATTGTACAAACATATCAGAAAAACAAGAAATACAATAAAATATTAATCTTGGCATTATTAATAATATTAATTTTATTTAAAATAAGATATAAATATGAACACTTAAATAATTTTATAATATATATTGAAGTAACAGTGTGGTGGTTATCCTTAGGTATATTAAGTAGTATAGGTTTAGGGTGTGGTATGCATTCAGGAGTATTGTTTTTATTCCCCCATGTATATTCTATATGTTCAACATCAGAGTATTGTAATTCTCTCAATTTTGATTCAAGAGTAAATATGTGGAGTTCTGTTCTTACTTCTGGAAATTATTTCGAAGTAATAAAAAAAATAAAATAAAATAAAATATTTAAAGTGTTATATGATTGTATAAGATATATATATATATATATATATATGTGTTTATTATTTGTCCATATAATTATTTACTTTTTAATATTTTAATTTTTACTATTTTATAGTGTTTAGGAACAAATGATGGAGACATAACATTTTCAAGATTATTTTTTAAAATATATCCATATTGCCTTATATGGGGAATTGGTACAGCCTTGGGAGAATTACCACCATATTTAACATCCTATTATGCAGCAAAGGTAAGAGAAGAAAAGAAAAAAAACAAAAAATAGAAGAAATAAAAATGTGTATGATATTATTTTATAAATATATAAAAATAAATAAATACATATATAATATATATATATATATATATATATCTATATATATATATATATAATATATATATGTTGTAATATTTATCTTTATTACTTTATAATTTGTAGTCCAAGCTGAGTGATGAAGAATTTGAAGAATTTCAAAAGGATATTAAAGAAGGAAAAAAAAACATCATTACAGCAATGAAAATATGGATGTTGGATTTTATTAAGAAATATGGTTCAATTTCTGTTTTTCTTTTATCATGCTGGCCAAATGGTTAAAAAATAGAAAGAAATAAACAAATTAATATAATAAAATATAATATAATGTTGATATTTTATACCTATATATATTATACTTATATTTGAATTATATAATTTTTATATTTATGTCTCTGTATTTTATTTTATTTTTCCTTCGTAGTCATGTTTGATTTATGTGGAATTTGTTGTGGGCACTTTTTAATGCCTTTTCAAAATTTTTTCATTCCACTAGTTATAGGGAAAGCTATAGTTAAAACTATAATTCAGAGCTTTTTCCTCATTTTTGTTTTTTCAAATAATTACAAAGAAATGCAATTGAAAATTATACAAAAATGCTTATCAATTTTACCTCTTCATTTATTTTCCGAAAATTTAAGTGATGAATCATTTCTTGAAAATTATATTGATGAAAAAATATCTATATTAAAATATGGAAGAAAAAGCAGCTCAAAATTGAATTTTATGTTTTTATTCAATATATTTTTTTGTGTACTTCTCATCGTCTTTTTTATATCATGCATAAATCAAATAGCCCAAAAGTATCAAAAGGTAAGACTTAAATATTAAAAAAGCAAAACGTATGTATTTAAATATATGTATATATATATATATATATATATATATGTATGTATGTATGTATGTGCTTATGTTTATATTTTATTTATTTGTAGAACGTTGATGAAGAAGAATTAGAGGGTTTGTTGAAGTCCAAGAACGAAATGACACCAAGAAAAATAAAAAAATAAAATTTGAACATGTCCTGTGTTTTTTTTTTTTTTTTTTTTTTTAAAGTGTATTTATATGTTTTTTCTTTTTTATCAAATGATTATAAATAATTATATATATTAAAATTACACAAAAAAAAATATATAAATAAAAAAGTAAAAACATAAAAAAAATATAAAAATAAAAAAAATTCATGTATATCTAATTTTAAAGAGAAGAATCATTTGTATAAATAATTAATTTTGAAGAATAAAATAAATTACTTTATATATATATATATATATAAAGTAGGATATAATACGTTATATATATTATAAAAAATACTTTATGTAATATTTACATTTTATTTTTTCATGTCTTTTATTTTTTTTACAGCATAACTGTTTTTTTCTTTTTTTCTTATTTTCTTTTTTTGATATATTTTATTTATGTAATTATTTATTAATTATTTATTTCAAATATATATATTATTTATATTGTATATTCAATTATTATTTAAAAACCATTTATGTCTTTTAATTTTTTTGAATTGCATTCTTTCATCTTGGTTTTTCTTCAATAGCTTTCTAAAAATATGTAGAAAAAAACAACAAAAAAAAACAATTTTTTTTTTTTTTTTTTAAATAAAGAATAAATTAATTAAATTAATTAAATTATGATTTTTATTCATACCTGAGTAAATTTCTTAAGTCCTTATTTATTTTACGATATTTTGGAAATGTTAGCTTCTTTTGCATATTTTGAAAAATTTCAAATATATCCTTACCACTATAAAAAAGAAAGAAGGAAAAAATAATTATAAAATGAGAAAATGTGAATATGTAGTGCGAACTAAAAGGATATATATCTTAATAAATTTATATGTATAAGTAGGATGTTGTTAATTTTATAAACAGAAAAATTAAAATTAACAATAACTTATCATAATGTATATATATATATATATATATATATATATATATATATTTATTTATTTATTTATTTATATACTAGTAGGGGGGTTTTCCATATACAAATGTATACAAAACTGATCCGAAATTATATGATAACTTTTTGTAATAATCTATGTCCTTATTTGTAACATTAAATAAGGCTTCATAGGGACTAAAAATATAAGTACCTGGATGATTACAATTTTGAGAGATAAAAGAACATGTGTCAAAATCTATTAATTTAAAAAAATCCTTATTCTCATTAAATTTATTATCATTATTATTATTAATAGTATTATTATTTACATTATTATTATTATGTAATTTTTTATTTATAACGTGTTGTATTTTATTTTTTATTTGTGTCTGATTATGATTTTTATTTACTTTTTGTTTTTCATATGGTTTTAAGCCTAATATATTATTAGAATTAAATTTTTTATTAAAATATTTGTTTATAAAATATAAATCTAAATAAATTAGAAAAGAATCTACATTTTGTTTTTTGAAATCTTCTTTATTAAAATATATCCAATAAAATTTTAAAAAGCTGATATACTTTTTTGGTGTACATTTAAAAATAGACATATTACTTATATTGTTTATTTGGTAATTATTATTCATATTATGTATACTTATATATTCGCTTTGAATATTATACATATGTTTCACATGATTTTTTTTATTATTATTAGAATTACTCTTTTGTTGAACCAAGTTATTTTGATCTAAATTTTGACTGGTTACATTCTTCTTTTTTTTAACAAACATTTGAATATGTACAGTGGTATCGTATGATGAAAATAAAAATATTTTACGTAAATTATTTTTAATAAAAAATATTTCCTTTACCTTTTCATCATATTCAATACATTTGTTTAATTTGACATTATAAATATATTTTATTTTATTGTTTTTCATACTCTCTAAATCAAATTTATAAAAAGGAGAAAAATGAACATTTGGATTTTTTTCTTTCTTTATCTTTTGTTCATTTTTTTTATCTCTTTCTTTTTCCCTTATTCCAAAAATATTTTTTTTGTATAAATTAATTAAGTCCTTATTGTTTTCATTTCTATTTCTCTTTTTCGATATATTTGTTATTTCTTTTTGAATATTATATTCAACATCAACAATTTCAATTTTGCTTTTATTATTAAGGTTTTTCTTTTTTATATTTTTAATTTTTTTTTTATTTTTTACCTGAACAGAGCAGGTAATAATTTCATGAAGATTTCTTTTGTTTAAAAGTATATTATCAGGTTTTAAATCATGGTAAGCAACATTGTTTTTTAGTAGAGAAATTAATGTTTTATGTATGTGTAAAAATAAGTATTTGAGAAAGTTTTCAGAATATAATTGTATTTTGACAATATTATTTTTGTTATTTTTTTCTAATATTATATATTTTTTTTTGTTTTTTTTATAAATAGAATAAATTCCAAATTTTTTTTTAAAATACATGGACTGATATTTAATATATTGCAAGAATATACATATGATTTTTTTTTTATTATCCCAAAATATTTTTTCAATTCGAATAATGTTTTTATTTTTCAAGTAAATTAAAAAAAAGATTTCATTTAAAATTTTATGAAAATAGTTGGTCATAAATACTTGATCATTTATGTAATATGGACAGTTGTATTTTAAACATGGGATTAAATAAAAAAGTTTCATACAATATTTTTTGTTGTTAAAAACATTTTTACAATAATAAATGTTACCAAATTGTGTGTTATGTATACATTTGATTATAAGAAATTCGTT
>LT990243.1:3187332-3244832 GCA_900257145.2 Plasmodium billcollinsi
TAATAGTAAATATATAAATTATATTTATATATAATATGAAGAGATAAAATAAAGGCAGCATAAATAAAATAAAATATATATAGTTAAATTATATATATATATTATATTTATATATTATATTTTTAAACCGTTAAATTCATGCTTGTTTCAAAATATTGAGAGAATGAAAAATTGAAGAAATATATTTTTTGATAATAATAAAATATATATATATATATATTTGATAAAAGACAATTCATTTATATATGCATAATAATTACTATATTTGAACACATATATTAAATATAAATTCATATATGTATAAGCATAAGTTTTATATGTAAATGGAAAGGAAGATTATATAGGACACAGATATAATAATAAATAAATAAATAAATATATATATATATATATATATATATATATATAATTACATTTTTATAATTTTTTTTTTCACGTATGTTTTTGACTTGTTAATATAATACATGTATAAATAATATATGAAAGAAATATATAATATTCACTTATATTTTTAGAATACATCTATTTAAAGACCTCATATATATATTTATATATGTGGAATAAAAAGAAGCCTATTATTTTGTATGTTTGATTACTTATAATTTATATATAATTATTTTTTTTTTAAAGTTGAAAAAAAAAAAAAAAAAAAAAAAAAAAAAAAAAAAAATTAAGGTTAATTTATATGTACTTATAAGAATAAATTTTATGGAGTAATAAAACATTTACATTCATTTCATAATTTATTATAATATATATATATATATATTAAATTTTTATTTATTTATTTATTTTATTTCATTTTTTTTTTTTTCCTGATTTTATTTTTAGTTCTTTATATTTTTATTTATTTTTTTCTTATTTCATAATTTTTTATATTTTTCCTCATTTTGCTTTATTTTATAGTTAAAAAATTGTAAATTTCTTTTTTTCTTATTGATATTATAAAATTTTTACTTCACATGTATATAAAATTATATATATATATATATATATATATAAGTATAAATAACATTTATATGTGTAGTTATATAAATATTTGTTGAAGTTTCATTAATATATATTATATATATATATTTTTTTTTTTTTTTCCTTTTCATTTTTATATTTATTCATTTCAGCATTTATTCCTAAATATGCTTTTTCTTTTCTTTTTATTATTTTTTCATGTGATTATGATTATTATAATAAATAAGAAGAAATAAAATTTTTAGTATCTCGAATTAGAAAAATTTGAAACAATTTGAAGACATTACGAAGGTATTTGTTGTATTTAAAATATATATATATGTATAAATATATATATTATTTTTTTCTTTTTCTTTTATTTTTATTATTATTTTATTTTATTTTATTTTTTTTGTTTTATTATAATTATAAATTCACTTTATATTATCAAATTAAGAAATAAAAAAAATAAGCAAATTAAGACATTCAAGCGTAATTGTACATATATATATATATATATATATATATATATATATATATATAGGATTTACCTATAGAAAAAAAATATATATTTTAAGAAGATAAAATAAATACGTAAAATTGAAGGGATACATTGAGTTAAATATACATAAAAAGAAGGAATACATATTGATTTGTATACATTAAATTGTGGATTTTATAATATAGAATATTATATAATATATCATATAGTTGATATAATTTTTTATTTATTATAACATTTTTATATCATATCCTCATAATTTATTTTTACAAACATGTCATCTGTGTCAACCTTACCATATATTGGAAGCAAAATTTCCCTAATTTCCAACTCTGAAATTAGATACGAAGGAATTTTATATACAATTAATACTCATGAATCTACTGTTGCTTTACAGAATGTTCGTTCATTTGGTACTGAGGGAAGAAGGCAGCCAGATATTGCTCCATCTAATGAAGTATACGACTTTATAATATTTCGAGGTAAAGATATTAAGGATGTTACTGTAAGTGAAGCAGGAAAAAATATCCCAGATGATCCAGCTATTGTTTCTATGAATATAGCTCCTAGTTCTAAGAATAATATAACAGATAACTTAAATTATAATAATAATATGAATATTAATAAATCATTAAAGGTAAATAATAATTTAATATCATCAAATGATAGGAATATGAACAATAGGAGATATTATAATAATAGACAGAACTATAATTTCCATTATAATAATAGAAATTATAACAACAACCATAATAATAATAATAACAATAATAATAATTACAAATATAGAAATTATAGAAATTATGAAAGACCGAATTATATTATTGGGGAATTACAATCACAACCAAACCCTGCTCTGAAAAATAAGTTTAGTCCTGATTTTGATTTTAATACTAATAATATGAAGTTTGATAAAAGTAATATATTAGATGAAAAAAATAAAGAAGCTTCTACTTCCTTGAATAATCATATGCAAGTGGGGGGATATGATAAAAATTCAAGTTTCTTTGATAATATAAGTTGTGAAACTTTAGATAAAAAACAAGGAATTGATGAGAAGGTTGATAGAGAAAAATTAAGAATGCTAGATGTTGACACTTTTGGAATAGCAGCTGCACATTATAGAACAAATATGCATAATAGAAATCATAACCGAAATAAAATGAGAAATAATCGAAATAATAAAATGATGGGACACTTTAATTATAATTATTTTAACAGGAATCAAAATCCTTTTAATAGATATCCAGCATATTAGTTATATTTGATGGAAGCACATAGAAAAGGGAAATATAATACGTATATAAAAGTTATATATATATATATATATATATATATATATATATATATATGTGGATATATATTGAGATATATGTATTCATGTATGTATTTATTTTACGCATTTTTTTTTTTTTTTTTTTTATTATAATTTATAATTGTTTTTAATTTTTACGAGAGTAATAAAAAAATATAAGTTTATATATAAATGGATAAGTGTATACCTATATTTATTTATGTTTTATATTATATACGTTTTTATATATTAATTCATAGATTTGCCCATTTAAATTTTATTCCTTTATTCATACATTATTCATCCATTTATTTATTTATTATTAGTATTTTTAAATGTGTAATAAAAATATATATATGTATTAAATTTCCTTGAGTGCACATATTTTAAAATATATAGTTGAGCATAACATACGCATACATATATGTATACAATATAATATATATTATATTATATTATATTATATATATGTGCACATTTTAAAACTTGGAATAATTATAAGATATATAACTTACAAATTGTTTAAGTAGTTTCTTTTTTTTTTTTTTTTTTTTCTTTTCTTTTCTTTTTTTTTCTTTTTTTTTTTTTGTTTTTTTTTCTTTTCATTCCTTTTAAGAAATTATCGATATATCTTATAATTTTATTACAATAAATGAGTGTTATCCTATATTCAACTTTTAATGTAATATATACAATATATAAAAATCATTTTAACTAAACAAAAAAGAGATAAGACCCTGTGATCACACATATATATTATACAAGGTGGGAATAGATGTGAATAAAATTATACATTTGGTATATTAAACAATTTTTTTTCTTTTTTTTTTTTCTTATTATTTTATATATATATATATATATATACATATTGTAAAATGTGAGAATTCAATGATAATTTTTTTTTTCTTTTTTTTTTTTTTTTACATTTTATTTTATTTTATATTTTTTGTACCTAAAAATAAGTACAAGTTTAAAATAAAGCATAAAAACGTAATGATATCAAAGAAATATATAAATTCTTATAAAAATTATTTAAAAAGAAAACAAAAAAAAAAAACATATATATACATATATATATATATATATATCTTTTAATTAAGGATAACATATTAAAGTTAATATAAAAAAAACACATTTAATGATAAAATTTCAAAACAAAATTTTCCTATCTTTTCAAAATGAGTAGTTATTTAATAAATAAAAATAAATATATATTAAGACTAAAAATAAAATAATACTACAATGTATTTATAAATAACATATACACAATGGAAAATAATATTTTTAGCACGCATATATATATATATATATATATATGTATGTATGTATGTATGTATGTATGTGTGTATGTATGTATGTATGTTTTTTTTTTTTTTTTACACTGATAATGTTATTGGTAAAATAATAAAATAAATTAAACGAATTAAAGGAATAAAAAAACTCAAGTGATCATAATAATATTCTTGTACCTTCATGTTTGTTCCTGTCCTTAAGAAAAAAAAAAATTACAAAATGATAACATTTGAAAGATATACCGTTCCCTTTATTGATGTATTTACGTGTGTAAATGTGTTTGTTTTCACGGTTAGTAATAATTCCCCCTCTTTTTATATATGAACATAAATGAAAAGAAGAAAAAGAATTATGATTATAACATAATAATTATATTATATATATTATATAATATTTATGATAAAATATTTAACATTGACAGCGTAATATATATATATATATATATGTGGAAATATAAGCAAAGCCATACAAATTTATAAATTTTTTCGAATGAAAAGAAATAAAATGAAAGATTTAAATAAAACTATATTTATATATTATCTTATAATGTTCAAACGATACATAAGAATGTTATTATTTTCATCATTTATAATATATAAAAATACATTTTTAGTATTATATTATATTATATATTATTATATATATGTTAATTTTTATATAATATATCTTATAAAGAGATTAATGGAGGAAAGTATACCAAAGTGATCATAATATATATATATATATAATAATATATAAATTTTTTTCTTTTTTTTTTTTTTTTTTTTTTTTTTTTTTTTTGTATGTAATTAGATTATTTATAAATAATTAAAAATATATGTTTTTATTTGTTTTACATAATATAATAAATATGATAATAATTTTTTAATTTTATACTATTTTTTTTTTGTTTTTCCCGTATTATTTAATTTTCTCTTTAATTTCATATGATATTTGTTTATTGTTTACTGTTTATTATTTATTATTTATTGTTTATTATTTATTGTATCATTTGTTTACTATTTGTTTAGTGTACTTTTTTTTATTTATTTTTAATTATTATAATTTTTTTTTTTTTTTTTTTTTTTTTTTTTACGTACAATGGGAATAAGCCAAAAAGATTACATTGTGAGTAATATTATAGATGATAATAAGAGATTAATAATTATTCATAAGAATTATAGAGAAAGTTTATTTGAAAATAAATTAAGGTTTGAATGTGAATTGGAATTTTTACAATCATTATGTAATATAGATTATATAAAACATTTATATGATAATAAATATTTTAATGATTATAATTTTATAAATTATTTGAAATATTTAAATTATTGGAGAAATAAACCTTATATATTTTACGTACATTTTCCTATATGTTTATATGTATTAGAAATATTAAATAACAATAACACAAATATATATTTTAATCATGCAAATTCATTTCAAAATTTTATATATTATCTGAAGCTTCATTGGTTATATTTTAATTACCAAACGTAGACCATATATGTATTCTCCTAATTTGTGTGAAATATGTATATATATATATATATTTTTTATATTCATGTATATTTTTTATCTTGTAAAATATAAATAATATGTATCATATAGAATGTATTATTTAGTATGTTCTTATATCCTCATATGTAATATACTTTTATAAACATATATGTATATATATCTTTATAAAATATCATTCTTTTGTACTCTTTTATTGTTTAATTGTTTTTTTTGGTAACTGTTCAAATGAGATATCGGAAAAATATTTTTCTAAGGATACAATATTATACTACATATATTAATAATAATAATAATAATTATAATAATAATAATAATAATAGTTATTATAATTATTATAAAAATAATGCAAAATTCTTCAGTGTTTTAAATTCAAAAGGAAAAAAAAAGGGAAGAAAAAATGATAAAGTGAAAAATGTACAACTACCCAATATAAATTATTATTCAAGGAAAGAAAAAAAGCAAATTCTGCAAAACATTCATGAAAAGATTGTTTTAAAAAAAACAATTGATAAAGAAAAAATTATGGAATTATATTTAAATGATAAAGATATTCAACAGATTTTGAAAGAGCAAAATATTAATGATCCAGAAAAAAAAATTAAAAGAATTCAAGAAATTGTAAATAATGAAGAAAATTTAAATAAAAAATTTAATCATTTTTATGATTTATTTTGTTTTGATTTAAAAAATATAAATAATAGTAATATATGTGTTAATAAAGAATATAATATAAATTATGATATACATGATAATATATGTAATAATATAAATGATATAGGACATAAACACAACAATTTTAATTATCCTTTTGATAAATGTGTTAATAATAAAAATGTTTTAAAATTAAATAATGAATTTATAAGTAATCAGATGTTTACCAATTATGTAAAAACATATCAATATATAAAAACAAATTTGAACCTAATTAAAAAATTTCTTCTTTTTATAGAAAGGAATTTAATTAATTATGAAAACACAAGTTCATCCTTTAAATATTATTTTTCATTCAACCAGTTTATTATATATTTTTTTAATAACTCTTTTCATTTTATAAAACACTTTGATAAGAATTTGTTGTTATCATATATTTCTATATATATAAAATTAAATTTGTTTCATTCCCATGAACTTTTTATTGATATTCAAGAAAAAATAAACCTTGACAAGGATAAAATAAATAAAGATAACAATAGACAAGTACAAGAAACTATTTATTATATAAACTTATCGAATGAAGAAATTCTGGATATAATAAAAAATAATAACAAGAATATTATCCATATGTTGAATCTATTGCTTAAGAAAAAAGTAGGTTATTATAATATATTAAATATATTACAATTGCATTATACATATTATAAGAAGGTTAAATTAAATGAATTAATTAAAAATGTGCATAATTTGTTTAGTATTGATATATATTCGATAATCAAATCAAAAAAATATAGTAATAATAATAGTAATAATATTAATATATTGTCTGATCATGTAACTAATCAGAATGTGGAACAAATTAATTATTTACATTCATATTATAGTTATATGATATGTTTATATTTTAATTATATTTATTTGTTAAATAATATAATTAAGCAAAACATTTTTTTCCTACCATATAGCGATGAAAATATACTTTACTTATTAAATTGCATAGAACTATTGTGTGAAAACATTTTTGATAAAAGAACTATTATAGAAGAAAAAATTAAATCTTTAGTCATGTATATAAATAATAAGGATGTTGAAAGGTATTTGTTAAAAGATATATTATATAATATAAGATATAATGAGTATTTAGATATAAGTAAAAATAATATTATAGATAAGAATTTAAAATGTGAAATTTTTGAAAAGGAAAGCAAGCAAAAAAAAAATATATCATATGATTCAACGTATAATAATAATAATAATAATAATAATAATAATAATAATAATAATAATAATAATAATGATTATGATAATAATTATGATAATAATTATGATAATAATTATGATAATAATTATACAAATAATATATATTCTAATGATAATAAAAATGAATCTCCTTATTTATCTCATAATGATATATTAAAAAATAATATGTATGGGGATAAAGATAGATATCTTTTAATTTTATACATGAATACACGAAATAATATTAAGTCGCTGTTTCAAAATATGACACATTTTTTTATTTTACAAAATTGTGATATAATATTAAAATTTTTAAATATTATATATACAACAAAATATATGAATATATATAATATAAATATATTATTTTATAGCCTATGGATTAATTGTGATGTTATGAAAACTTATCAAATAAAAAATGTGTTATTTTTTTTGTCATTATATAAAAATAATTTTATTTTAAATAATGTGGACTTAGGAAATACAATATATAATTGGTATAATAAACGTTTAATATATTTTCTAAGAAAAAAGATAGAAATTTATTTTGAACATCATTCTTTAGAAAATAGTATAAGAAGTATATTTCTTTTAACTGACATTTTAAGTTACCATAAAATAATAAAAAAAATATTAATGAAAAAATTGGAGTTGTTAAATATTCAAAACATTTCACCTTCACTCTTTTGTGAAATATTTTTTTTATTAAAAAAATTAAAATGTGACGCACGCAATCAATTAGGAAGTCAGTTGTTTTTAAAACATTATAAGAAATTTATATCTTCTTTAACATATACCGAAACATTATATTTAATAGAAAATGTGGAATATTTAATAAGTAGGAAAAAGCGGAAAATTTTTCTTCTTCTGATTTTATATTATTTCAGGAAATTGAAAGAAAATAATACTCATTTGTTATATCAAGATTCTATTTTTATATACATAAATCATATATTTAAATTAATAAATATAATAAATAAATTTAAATTGTATCAATATTGTAAAAGGAATTATTTTTTTCCAATATATAAATATATCTTGTCTTTCAATGAAGTACAACGTGGTATAAAAAAAGAGAGGTGTCAACTTAATTTTTCTTATAATAATAAATATTTTAATGATTTTTATGAAAAAAATAATTATACATTTGTGATAAATAATAATGAGACAATATTAATAGATTACAATAAGAATGATAAAAATAAAATAAAGATAAAAGAACAAAAGATCTATGATACAAATGGTAAGATTGAAAAAAATGGTGATGATAACCTACATGTGGTTAAAATATATGGTAATCATAAAAATAAAATGGATGTGCATAATTATAATTCTGTAATAAAAGACGATAATGTTTCATCATCAATTAATTGTTATGAGGATTATATGAATGATAGTGACGTTTCTTATTTTGATACTTCAAATAGTGTTTTATTTAAATATAATATAAAGTTAGAATTACTGACATGTAATCAAATAATAGATATGATATTTTTTAATATTAATACTAATATAAATATTTTTATTATAGGAGAATTATATAGTGATTTATTTTATCGAATTATTAGAAACACTTCTTTTAGCAAAAATGAAATATCCCTTATATTTAAAAGCATGTGGATGTCTAGAGTTTATCATGAAAATTTGTTTATTTCATTACTAGAAATTATAAATAATAATAAAAGGATTGTCGAGAATTATTTATATTCTTTAGATATTTTACTATGTTTATGTTCTTACAAAAGAGATGATATGAAAATAGAAATGAAAAATTATAAAGAATTACTCATATCACTTTTTGATATATGTTTTTTAAATATTGATCATATTTGTAAAAATATAAAAAGACAAATACATTTTTATTACTGTATTCTTTTTTTGGAAGTATATTATCCTTTATTATATTTAAGAATTATTAAAGGGAAGGGGAATATTTTTTCTGATATTTCCAAAGAATTTGTTAGTAATAAAATGAAACAGAAGGAAGAAATATTGACTACATTTGATCATAAAATAAAAAGAACAGTTGAAGAAAAGAAAAAATTATATATATGTATGAATAATGAAGTAAATAATAATTATAATATGGTAAGATATAATTTGAAAGATACCAAAATGGGCAGGATGATTATTGCAGGCTATATGAACAATACATATAATAATTTAGAACAAAAGGATAATTTAATGAATAAGAAAAATAAAAAACAAAAAGAAAACAAAGGAATACATGAAGAAAATAAATATGATGATAAATACAATATATATAATGATTATAGGAATGATGGTGTTATCAATCTAATGTGTATACTAAAAAAATTAAAAGAAATTTTTTTTTTTTATCAGAAAAAGTATGCATATAAATACGATCTTATACCATTTTATGAATTATTAGATAAATTATGTATAAGGAAGATAGAATATAATAATGTTCCAATAATATATTTTAAAAATTATGAATTAAATAACATGTTTGTTTTAAATATTTATTTCCCTCTCATCAATTTTGCTATACTATTTGTAAAAGATCACAATGATGACATCAGAAATGAGAAAAAAATAAAAAAGGATATTAAGAATTGTATTCATATTAAGAATATAGAGAAAGAACCCCTATTATTAGAAAACGAAAATATAAATGATAATAAAACAAATGTTACTAGTAGTTATAATATTTTTTATCCATATAATTTTCTTTCAAAGAACTTATATTCAAATGATATTGATATATTAATACAAAGATTATATTTGTATAAATATCATAAAATACATGTTATGGTATTATCAAAAGAAAAGGTTGATTTGTTTTTTAAAAAATATACAAGTGAAAAACAACTGAATATAATAAACGAATCAAATATACTATTTCAAAATGTGTATAAACATATTATAAAAAATAACAAAGAAGACCATGCAATGATGTTGGCTTCTCTCATGAAGAAACAATTACAATATATATTTTTTTCATTATATTGATGAACATGTCAGATAACAAAAAAAAAAAAAGAAAAAAAAAAAAAAAAAAAAAAAAAGGTAATTATTATTAAATTATTAATATATGATTATTTTAAATTCTATATTTTTTTTAAAGAATTAAATTATAATAATTTTGAAATAGTTTTTGTTTGTAAATAATTTATGATTTTTAAATGTTTTAGTTTTTGTTTTTTATTATTATTATTCTTTTTAAATATTATCATTGTTTTTGTTTAAGTGTAATAACTTCAAATTTTGTAAATATTTAATTATTAATGAATTCAAACAAATAATAAATAAATAAAAATATAATTTAATATTTTACAGATGGTATATATATATATATATGTAACTATGTTTATAATATGGGTAATACTAAAAAATTCGATATATAAAATATATTTATATAAAATATTTCCTTACGGTTATATATATTCTTATTTATTTTAATGTTTTAAAAAAAACAATTTCAACAATTGAGGGTAAAAGAAATTACCCCTCTTAATATATTTTTATGGGTATAAAACAAACACATAATATATATGTGTATATGTATATATATATATATATATGTATGTATTTTATGGGCCTTTTTTTTTTTTTTTTTTTTTTTTTTTTTTACTATATAGGTATTTATCAATATATATATATTTTATTATTGTTTATTATTACTAAATGTTTTCTTTTCTTTTTCTTTTCTTTTCTCTTCCTTTTCTTTTACTTTTCTCTTCTTATCTTTTCCTTTTCTTTTACTTTTCTCTTCTTATCTTTTCCTTTTCTTTTCCTTTTCTTTTCCTTTTCTTTTCCTTTTCTTTTCCTTTTCTTTTCCTTTTCTTTTCCTTTTCTTTTCCTTTTCTTTTCCTTTTCTTTTCCTCTTCTTTTCTTTTCTTTTCTTTTCTTTTTTTTTCTTTTTTTTTCTTTTTTTTTTCTTTTTTTTTTTTCTTTTTTTTTTTTTTTATATTATATTAATATTTTATTTAATAGAGAAAAATAATGAAGTCTTATAGTATATACAATAAGAAAGAAAAGAAAGAATTAATTGCAAATTTTAAAAATGAGATAATAAATTTATTAACTGTTCATAATGTTTTTTTTATAACTGGTAAGTTCGAATTTGGGGAAGTGATAAAATTAATTTTTATTTTATATGAAAAGAAAATACACACATTAAATGAGAAATCAAAAATTTGTTTATGTTTTTCGGATGATATATTTATTAACTCTTGTTATGAATTGAATAAAAATAAATTGAGGAATTTTTTTTTATTCCCCAATGTAGATAAAAATGATAAGGAATATATAAATAAGAATGACGAATATGAAAAGGAAGAAAAACAATACAAAGATATAGAAGAATATGATGAAGATTCATATTATGAAAAAGTAAGCATGTGTACAAATGATAACACAGTTGTAGTTATAGAAGAATCAAAATTATTAGAAAAAATTTGTTTCGACCCATTATTAATACAATATAATATAATTATCTTAACAAATATTTATAAAAGGCATTCTAAAACTGATTTAATATTATCCTTATTAAAAAAAATTATTTTAAAGAGAAATGATTTATATTTATTTCTCTTTTCTGATTATTTTAGTAAACAGGTATTACACTTTTTTATTTCATATGATGATAAAGTATGGAGCTTGCAAAAAAAGGAGAACCCCCTGTATGATGATGATGATGATGATGTGCATGATGAAAATGAACATGTGGACCATGATTATGTTAACGAAAAAAAAGAAATAGGAGGAGCAAAAAAAATTACACAAAAGGGAGATAATGAGAATAATAAAAGCAATCACGATAATAAAAGCAACCACGATAATAAAAGTAATCACGATAATAAAAATAATGAAGAATATATAAAAAGGAATATCAATTTTGTTTATAAAGACCAAACGAAAATTAAAAGCAGGAGTAATAAATGGATAAATATTTTTGATGAAGAAGAAAAGTATTATTATAATAAGAATTATAGTAGTAGTAACTACTCTTATGATGAAAAATGTTACAATAATAAGAATGAATCATATGACCATTTAAAAAATAAATGTTGTAGAAACAAGGAACATATTTATAGAAAAGATCAACATAATAAAAGGAAAAACAGCTATTCATCAGAAAAAAAAAATACATTAGAATATAATAATAAGGATATGGGTTGGTATGAGGAGGAATATGGAGAAAATGTATCAAATATTGAATTAAAGGATATTATGAAGAAAGGGTCAGGAAAAAATAAATATCATTTTAAAAGAAACAAAACATTATCGAGTTATGAACATACAATAAGTGACAATAATGAAAGTATGCATAGAGTGCATGATAATAAAAAGGAAGTGATAAAAAGTTTATTTGAAAATACTTCTATACATTCCTTGGTATATAACAATTTGGAAGTTGAACCTGAATTATTAGAAGAACAAAGTATTATTACCAATAATGAAGAAAAGAAAAAAGACAAGGAAAAGGAATTTTATCAAAAAGAAAATGAATGGAAGAATCTTATCAACATGATAGATAAAATGAATAATAGTAACAATAATAATATAAGTGTTTATATTTTTCATATAAACAATGATATGGATACTAATAATAGTGATGATGATAAAAATGGAGACAAAAACTTTATTGCTTCTTATTTTCAAAAGACAAATAATAAAAAAATATATTATTTAAAAGAGAGTTGCTCAAATTACATAGAAACTAGCATTAAACTTATAAAAAAATTATTTGAAAAAAATAAGCATAATGAAAATATTTTAATATTTTTAAATAATGAATACGAAATTGAAGCAATTCGAAATGGATTATTAAATAAAGGTATAGATAATAAATATTTACTTATAATATATGATATGAATAATATAAATGAAGAATTTAGTAACAACGAATTAAAGAATAAAATTATTCTTTTAAGAGATTTGGTGTATTATAAAAAGTTAAAAAATATAAATTATATAATAGATACTTGTTATATGAAAGATGAAATTTACAACTATGATATGAATGTAATAAAGAGATATACCATATTATGTAATAAAACAAAATGTGAAGAAAGAGCAAATATTAGTACAGATTCCATATGTTTTAGACTTATAACGTTAGATAATTATAATAATTTATTAAATGATATACTATTACCTGAAATATTAAAAAAGGATATATTTTATAATATTTTTTTTTTGAAATTGTTAGGAATTCAAAATATATGTTCCTTTGATTTTGTTACAGCTCCTTCGTTAAAATCTTTAAAAAAATGTTTTGAATTATTTTATATTTTAAAATTAATGGATATAAATGGAAATATAATAGATAAGAAGAAAGGTCTATTAATTTGTTCTTTACCATTAAAATTTCGTTATAGTATATTTTTATTAAATAGTATACAATATAATTGTATATATGAAGTATGTATAATCATTAGTATGTTAATAAATGAACCATTATTTTTATTTAATCATAAAAATTTAGATAAGATAAGAACAATGAGATCGTCTTTAATGGCTGAAGAAAGTGATTTATTAAGTTATTATAATATATTTCAAAATTTTTTAAGTGTTAAAAATAAAAAGGATTTTTGTCACACTCATTTTTTAGTATATAAGTCTCTAAAGAAAGCTTCTTTTTTTTTTAATAAATTAAAATATATATTAAAACGTTTTGGTATATCTATGAAACCATCAGGAAATATACAAAATATATTTAAAGCAGTAATAGCATCATTTTATTATAACGTTTCAAAAATTAAAAATACATATGAATATGAATTACTAAATAAAACAAATCATGGTCGTTTATTTTCTATTGATCCTTTATCTATAATAAATGAGATAAATTATATGAACAGAAAATTTATTGTCTATACTGATGCTTATATGAATAATTCTTCTAAGATTTACATGAAGAACTTAACTGCAATAAATCCTAGTTGGTTAGTTGAGGTATATCCCTCCTATTTTTTGAATAAACATATTGAAAAACAAATATAGTTTTTACGCTGACATCATTATAAATATATCTATATGTATATGTATATAGATATATACGTATTTTTTTTTTTTTGTTTTTTGTTTTTTTTTTTTTTTTTTTTTCTTTTTTTTTTTTGTTATTTATTATAATGTGCTATTATATGTTCATATATATAATATGTTTATAATGTATTAATTAAATATTTTTTTCCATACATAAAAACGCATAAAGTATTTTCTTTTGGCACTTATTTTTTTTAAGTATTTATTTTCTTTAATAGTATGATAATATTTGAGAATATTTTTTAAAGATATATATGAAAAAAAAGAATCTTAAAATTAAATAGTATAATATAATATATCTTTTAACACACATTTGTATATATATATATAATATGTATATTTTATAAAATTTTCATATCTTAATAATTAAATATATTTTATATTATAAATTCGTTCATATTCATTATATATTGTATGTGTGCTGAAATCAAAGAATGAAATTATAAAATTTATGTTATTTTAAAAAGTTGGTGGGAGAAATGTAATAAGCTGAATATAAATGGGTGTTTAATAAATGTCATTATATATGTATATATATATATATATATATATATATATATATATATATATATATTTTCCTTGTGTGATATAATTAAATATTATTATTATTATTATTATCCTTATATTTGAATAAGTACCCATTATGTAATTTTAATATTATTATACATATATATATATATATATATATATATATTGTATGAAAGAATGAATGATATAAAATAATAAAATGAAAATTTTGAAAAATTTTCTTAACAGATTATACTTGAGGAATAAAAAAAATGTTATATCACCTTATAGGATATTAGAAAGGAAAGAAAAGCTAGATATTCCATATACGTGTTTATCTTTGTCTGCTATAATGTTTGGGTTATCCTTTGCTTTTGTGCCATTATATCAATTATTTTGTCAATCAACAGGTTATGGGGGTACAATACAGAAGCAATTGGATATAGGTAAAATATTTAATAGGAAAAAGGATGAAAAGAATAGATTAATTGAAATAAATTTTACTAGCCAATCTAATATACCATGGGTATTTGAACCTGAACAAAAATATATTATAGTAAAGCCAGGAGAAACAGTATTAGCTTTTTATAAGGCAAAAAATTTAATGGATAAGCCTATTATCGGAATTGCTTTATATCATGTATTACCAGAAGAAGCTGGATTATATTTTAATAAAATTCAATGTTTTTGTTTTGAAGAACAAATGTTAAATGCTAAAGAAGAAATGGACTTACCTATACTCTTTTTTATAGATCCAGAAATATTAAATGATTCAAGATTAAAAAATTTAGAAAAAATTACACTATCATATATTTTTTTCGAATCCGATTCAGAAATACCTGAAGAATACCAAAACCTCTCAAGGGCTATTTCCCCATACAAAAAATCAGAAATTCAGGTAATTTAAATAAGCGCAAGAAATTATAAAGTAAAAGAAAATTAATTATAAGTTAATATAAAACGGGTGAAGAACAAATCGTATGGCACAAAATATGAATATTACAAAGATATATAATATTATATATTACAGAAAAAAAAAAAAAAAAGTGAAATAATATAAAATGAAATAAAATAAATATATGAATAAATAAAAAATAAAATGATATTAATTTTAAGTTAGAATAAAACGAATGAACAACAAATGATATAACAAAACATGTTAATAATAACAAGATATATCATATTATAAATTAATTTTTTAATTATCACAAAAAAAAAAAAAAATATACTGTAGAAAATGTGAATTAATAATAAATTGATAATAAATCAATATGGTTTATATAATATCCTCAAAATAAAATTAAAACATCAAAGATGTGTACATATATATATATATATATATATATATATATATATATATATATATTTATATTTATATATATATTTATATATGTATTTTTTTTTTTTTTTTTATGGTGGAATTATACTTTCATATATATGTTATATATTAATTGTAGTCATTTTTAATTCTATCGTTAAAAGACATCGAATAATTTATATGTTTTTCTATTTATTTATTTTATAAAAGGATTAATTTTTTTTGTCCATATTTTGAGAATGATTTAATTTATATGTACCTTCATTATGTAAATGGGAGAAGATATAATTTATATGTTCCTCTAGATTTTCATTATTTACCTTATTTATATTTTTCTTTTTTGTTAATAACATATTTCTTAACGATTGTGATCGTTTGTTTACTTCAATACATTCTTCAAGACTTTTAATTTTAGATAATAATTCTTCTTCTAATTTTTTTCTTTTAATTAATTCTTCTTTGTAATAATAATAATTTTGAATTCTTTCCTTTTCTGTTGTATCTCCTGTATTTATTTCTTTATCAATTTGTTCAATTTCTGATTTTATATCATCTCTGAGTTTATTAATATAAAACATAACACTGGTATCGAAAGTGATAATTTTTTTATTATATATTTGGTATAGTTTATTAAAAATATGTGGGTTCATTAATTTTAGTGTTTTTATAGCCATATATAATTCGAATAATGAAATGATACTATGAAAAATTTTTTCATTAAACATTTCTGATGAAAAAATATCTAAAGAATAATTAAAAATATCATTATTATTAGAAAAATTATTATTATATTCTTTTTGAGTTAAGGAAATATTTTTTGGGGGTATTTTAATATGTTTTTCTTTTTCATTATTTTTAGAGATATTTTCATCTATATTATATTCCATAATATTTAGGTTGTTAATATTGTATATATTCTTAGAAGTTTCTTTTTGATTATGTTCATTTATAAGATGATTGATGTTTGAATCTTGATTGTTATTATCTTGCTTTATATTATCTATATTTATATCATTTATAGAAGTAATATTTTCTTTTTTGTCATAATTGTTTTTCCTATTTTTTATGTTTGGCATATAATTGTGTGATCCAAAACTGCGACTAATTTTTATTTCTGTATTTTCAAAACTATTATGTTTTTCAAGTAGTTCACCAGATTCTTTTTTTTCATCATACATATTTATTTTATTATATATTTTTTTTTTAGAGTAATTTTGTATATTTTGTTCTGATATACAAGTAGAATTATTTTTTGAAAATAAAGGTGTAAATATAAAAAGGTCCATATGAATATGCAATTGCTGTATATTCATAGGCAGCATAATATTATTTTTTTTGTTACATTTTTTGATCCATGATATATATACGAATGCAAAACGGATAGTAAAATCGAACCAATTTTCGTAAATAAAACCGTGAGTAGAAGAATCTAAAAACTTTTCAATAACTTCCATAAGAGATGTAATAAAATACTTGATGTTTTTTTTATTTCGTTTATCAATTATATAATCTGAGATTTTATTAAAGTAGTTTTTCTTCTTTTTTTTTTTATTAGAACTATTAGAAGTATTAGAACTATTATTTTGATTACCTATGTTGTTATGATTTATATTATCATTATTTTCATGTAACTCTTTATTATTATTATTGTTACTGTTTTTGTTTTTGTTATTGTTTTTGTTATTGTTTTTTTTCTTGTTAGTATTATCATTTGAATGGTCCTTATTTTCATTATTACTATTTTTTTCTTCACTTGTTTTATCTTTTGATGGATCATTTACTTCATCATTATTTTCATTATTATTATTTTTTTCTTCATTTGTTTTATCTTTTGTTGGATCATTTACATTATCATTATTTTCACTCTCTTCATTCTCTTCATTATTGATATTTAGACAGAATTTGTTTTGGTATGGCATCTGAAATAATAAATCTTCATTTTGCTCGTCATACCAAATAGAAGCTACATTATGCACATTAACAGGTAAAACATTTTTTTTAATAAATAATATATCATTTCCATTGTCCTCCACCTGAGCTTGCATATTATTAATATTATTATTATTATTATTACCATTATTGTTATTTTTATTTGTATCTTTGAGGATACCTTTATTTAATTTAAGATTATATCTTTTTATAATATTTTCTATTGGTTCAAATTTTAGGTGATTTTTTGAATTATTATTTTTATTCAAATGTTTGTCTTTATTTTCATTGGCATTTGAAATATTTTTCTTCTGATTTTTATTAAGGAAGTATTTAATTTTGTTCATAACTTTATAATATATTTTATAATTTTTGTTTTTTATATTTTCTGGATCATATCCAATAGTTTGAATATTAACAATATTTTCTTTTTTTATAAAATGTATGGATAGGGTAAATTCTTTAACTATATGATGAAACATATAAATGTGATAAGCATATATAACAAATATAGGAAATATAAAAAATTTTTCATATGTCCAATAAAAGCTTCCCCAAATAATTAAAGGGAAAAATATATTTAATACATTTCCGATATTTAATGATTTATTAAGTATATTAAATGATCTCTTATCATATGGATTTGATAAAATTTCTAGAATAGCAAACGTAATTAATATTAATGTAAGAAAAACAATATAATAAAATTCATAATATATATTAAAACATATTAAAAATACGATTAAAATATGTTTTAATAAAAATATCAATTCAAATATGCTTTTTCCTTCTCTATAACCTGATAATAAATTTGTTGTTAATAAATCGAACAAATTCAATCTTTTTCTTTTTGAATATAAATATAATAAAAGAATCCATAGGAATACATAAAAAGCAAAAATTGCTATAGTCACAATTAATCCTGTTATAAATAATTTAGATGATAAACTACATTTCTGTGTAATAAGATATGTTAAATAGAAATAAGTTTTTTGTGATTTATATTTTATAGGTGTACAATATGTTAATTGTATAAGTTCTAAAAGTATGTATGGTATCGATAATATCATTATTAATATATAACAAGGAAGTGTATCATTTAAAAATGTTCCTATATTTTTTAACCAGTTATCATTTTTTTTAAATATAAAATGCCATAATCCAAAGATTTTTTTTTCCTTATATATATATTGAATAGTTTTATTTAAGAATATATTATACCACTCTTTATTTTTAATATAATTTAATTCATAATTTATGTTATTACTTATATTTGTTGTGTTTATATTGGATTGTTTATTTTTTACATTATTATGTGTATCATTCCATAAATGATTTGCTTCATTTTTCTTAATATATTCTATAGATGCTTTTTTCTTTATGCCAAATATTTTTTTCTTACTTTCCTTATTTTTTTCTTCGCTGTTTAGTTCCAAATTATTTAGTATCGTTGTGATGCTTGAGCATTTTTCAAAATGGTTTATCTGTTCATCTTTAGACTTAATGTTAACCTTATTATTATTACAATCAAAGTCATTATTATAATCATTATTATAATCATTATTATAATCATTATTATAATCATTATTATAATCATTATTATAATCATTATTATTATCATTATCATTATTATTATCATTATTATAATCATTATTATTATCATTATTATTATCATTATTATTATCATTATTATTATCATTATTATTATCTTTATTTTTGGTGTTGTTCTTTCTCTTTATGTTTTTTTTATTTTTTTTCTCTTTATTTTGATTTTCATTTTCTTCAAAACCCTCAACTTTATTTGCGCGGTTTTTATTTTCCACTTTATGAATATTATCTATATAATTCTTTTTATATAAGGTATTTAACTCAGGAATAGTACACAATAATTGTTCGAATATATCTATATTCTTTTTGTAGAAAAAAAATTTGTATATATGTATTACGGCAAACAATAAGACTGTTATAAATATAGAATCAAATATAGGAGTAAATATATTTATATATTTTTGTATATACCACATTTCATTATATGACAAATTAATATTTAACGAATTAAGAAGACACTGTACCCTTAGGTAGTAAGCAAAAACTTTCATATGGTATGAAAAAGCTGTTTTATATAGATACCAATATTTCGAAATAAATGAATTCATGTTAGGAATAAAGAATCCATAAGCAATAAAAGTAAAAGAGCAATTTAACCATATTCTCATTAATATTCCACTAACATGTAATTTATTTAAAATGTTACCATTAAGAGAACATATAAATATAACAATTATATAATATAATAATTTTAATAATATGATATGTAATATTTCATAGAATAAATTTTGACACTTTTTACATTTAGATTTAAAATAAGACATATCATAATTTTTTGAACAATTATTACATTGATATCCAGTTGAACCATCTGAACACAAATTTATTAAGGTACCAAGGCATCGGTTTGGAATAGTGCATGGATGTATATCTGGTATCCTTTCAAATTTTCTATTTTGTATTTGTAATTCTTTAGCTTCCTGAACATATTTATTAAAAATATCAACAAGGTTTTCTATATTATTATCATTTGATGAATCATTAATCTTATCATTCTTTTGTATAAAGGAAATAATATTATTGTTTGATGAAACTACAGATACTGAGGACAATTTTTTAAATGGGTTATCTTCATAACTGGATAATTCAATAATATCATGATTATAATTATTTTCATTTATATTATCCTGGTACAAAGAGGATGAACTTTTATTAATATTATTATTATTATTATTATTATTATTAAGTGTTTTACGTTTTCCTTTTAGATTATTTGTATTGATATTATGTATTATTTTATTTTCTGTTACAAATTTATTTGCATTTTTTTCCTCATATTTGCTCTTTTCATTCATTTTTTCCACAAAATCATCATTAAGAAAAAATTTATTCCCTTTTTCTAAAAAGAAATAATTTCCTTTCTGTATATTTTTTTGAATAAATAAGAGCAATTTATGATAAGGATAGACATAGGTTAAAATTGCATTATCATCTAATGGGTCCCATAATTTGGTTGGATTTGTTTTTTCTCTGTATACTGCATAATATCCATATTTAGGAAAAGGTGTTTCATGATCTATTACATTTATTTTATTATATGATCTATCATTTAATAGTTTTAGATATATATATATGTTAAATCCTCTATTACATATAGCCCCTATGGGACATATTTTACAACTGTTCTTTTTTACATCACTCTTATTATTATTATGATTGTTGTTGTTTCTATTGTTGGTGTTTCTATTGTTCATGCTGTTTTCATTGTTCATGCTGTTTTCATTGTTCATGCTGTTTTCACTGTTCATGCTGTTTTCATTGTTCATATTATTATTGTTGTCATTTTCATCATCCGTAGATATAAGATAATAATTATTTTTACAAAAGCACTGATTTTCATAAGATGACCCAACAAACGTAGTGGAAAATGGAGGACAAGCACCTGAACAACTGTTATCATATTCATTTTCTTTGAATGTGTTAGGAGGGCATGGGAAACATTCCACATTTTTATTTTGTGTGGTTCTTTGAACCTTTCCATGTATACACAAACAATTATTTATTGAATTTCTTTCTTTAATTATATTTGGAATACCTAATCCTCTTGGACATTTTTTTGGTAAGGTATGAAATTTACCTTTAATAATTTTATTATTAAAAGTGATGTCAGATTCTAATCCTCCTTCACAATAATGGTTTTCCAAAGTACATGGTTTACATAAACCTATAGTTTGTTTTAATAAGTTGTTCATATAAGCATTGTTATTATCATTTTCTTTATGAAAACTAATTTTGATCATTTTTGTTTTGTAAACTAGATTATGGTCGTAAGTATTATTAGTATTAAAAATATTTATATTTTTATTATCATCTTTGTTTTCATTTTCATATGGAGATTCCTCTTTTATGGGTATAACAAAATATTGATCATTAATATTTTTATGCTGAATATTTTCAGTACGCATAAAATTTCCCAAGGTATCAAATGTCAGATAATTTCCAGATGTACAAGAGCAGTCCTTAATGCTTGTTGATCCTCTATGAGTTGTTGAAAATGATAAGGGACAATTCTCACATTTATTATTACCTGTTGAATTTTTATAAGATCCCCTATCACATAAAGAACATCTATAAGATGTAACTCCTACATAGGAATAACCTTTTAAGCATAAGCATTTATTTACATCTGTTGATGCTTGTATTATTGTTGTAGAATGTATAGGACATGATATCATATATGGAGTATTATTACCTGGACAGAATTTTCCTATTACACATTCTACTAGTTTATAATTTTTATATAGTAAATATTTAGGATCTCTATCAATTGAACAAGTATAGATAATGTCTGATTTATTTCTCATAATAAAATTTGTATATGTTAATGTACTTTTAATATTTATTTGATTTTCTATATGTTCATTTAAATAAGAATCTAAGTTATAGGAAGAATAATCATACATGTTTTGGAAATAAAATTGTTTACATTTAAAATATCCAAGTATAATTTTTTTATTATTTTTTAAGATTATTTGAGTATATTCTACTCGCTTCCTTGAAAATTCAATACCTGTACAATATATATTAGTTTTGCAGCTGTCTATACATTCTTGTAAATTTGTTTTATATGTAATTGTGAAGTGTGGGTTTTTTTTTAAATGAAGATTTATATGACAAGTAATTTTTAACATCTTATCGATATTAAAATTATATCGTTCTTCAATATTTCTTAAGAGTATCATATAAATGTAGTACAATGAAGTTTTTTTGATAAATCCTAAATGTTCCAGGTATTGTATATTATAAATATTTTCTGTATTTTTTTTTTGTAAATTATTGGTATGTTTGTTTATATTTCCCACTTTATTATAAAACTGATTTTCTTTGGTATTTTTGTTATTGTTATTGTTGTTGTTGTTATTGTTATTGTTGTTATTGTTGTTATTGTTGTTATTGTTGTTGTTATTGTTATTATTATTATTATTATTATTATTATTATTATTATTATTATTATTTGTTTTATGTTCTGTATTATAAAAAAACTTTGAATACTGCTTGTTTAAAAAGAAATTATATACATCTTCATCAAATATTTCATTATGATTTTCAAAATAATTATATATTCTATTTTCTGTATTTATATCAAATTTATATCTTAAATAGTCTATATTAATATTTTTAAACATATAAATGAAATATCCCTTTTTTGGTAAACATTGTAATATAGAAGTTGCTCCTTGATTTAAAGTATATGTATATAATGGGCATGGGAAACAAGAATCATCAGATATAATATGCTTAAAGAAATTTTGTGGACATAGTTGACATGTAATTGTATTACCATATGCATTTCTTCTTTCATTTAATATACCATATCCACGTTTACAAGAACAATCAAAAATAGAAGAAGCATTCATTTTATTTACAACTGCATTTTTAGGACAATCTTTTGGATTTTGATTAAATCCTTCACAATATTTTTTAGTACAAGAAATACATTTGTTTTTTTTTATATAATATCCACTATCACAAAATATACATTTTTTTGTTTTAGGAATATCTATTTCGATAGCAAATTTGGAGGTATTCAAATAATCATAATTATTAATATTATTATTAAATGTATGATATATATTTTTAATATTTATATAGTTTGTGAAATTTCTTTCTATATTTGTCGTTTTATGAAAATAAGCATATTTCATTATATTTCCTTGTAAGGATAAATCTTCATCATAATTATATATATTATTAATTAATCCATAATTATGTATATTATTAGGAAGTAGAAATATATTTTTATAAATATCATCATGAAAATAAATTGGATCACATAAAGAACAATAAATTGGTTTCCCTAAAATTTTTGCTATAGAAGCACAATAAACACAATTATTATTTTCATTATCTTTTATATAATTTTCTTTACATTTACAGTCATTTTGATGTATAATTCCTTCTTTGGATATTTTATTTTTATCGCATGCTTTTATTAATTCATTTCCTGGGCAATAATAATTTGATAAACATAAAACACATTTATCTCCTTTTCTATAATATCCTTCAATACATTTACAATCCATTTCTTCATAACTTTTAGCACCATATGTTATACTTTTTTCATTTATTGGGCAACCTTTAATGCATATAAAATTTCCAACAGTTCTTTTATAATATCCAGGTTTACATTTTTCACATTTAGATGATTTATCAGAATATTCATATCCTGGAGAACATAGACAATCTGTTTTTAATTTTGATCCATTTTTTAACGTAGATGTATTTTCAATATATTTATTACAGTTATCACATAATAATTTTTCGCTATTCCAAAAAGTACCTATTGGACAACTTTCACATATAGATTTTATTTTATTATATTCTTGACTAATACCACAATAAGAATATAAATTTGTGTATGTATTAATTTTATATTGAAAATATGTTTTTGCAAATATTTTTAAGGAAAAGGTACCAAAATAATTTAGTTTTCCTGTTATTATTCCTTTTTCGTGAGATATAGACAAATTGGTTAGTTCATCAATATTTGTACATTTATTATTTGAATTTAGAAAACAAAAGTATATTATATGATCACTATATTTATCTATATCAGGAGTAATATACAAATTATCGCTTGCATTATAATTTTTTGCGAATGTATAATTAAAAGATATACTAAAATATTGATCAAAAGAATTAAAATGATAATGATAAATTATATTTTCATAATGATTCATATTTTCACTTTGTGATGTTATTATTAATAATTTCTGTTTTATTCCTATAACATAATTTATGTGATTATGTTTATATCCTTTCCTTAGTTTTATTGCTTTGATTATTTTATATTTTTTACTATTATTTAAATCAATTACTTTTATTTCATTACTATCAATTTGTGTAACAAATGCTAAGTTATTTTTATGTTCTGTATATTCTGTTATTATACCATTGTATATGGAAAAATGTAATGGGTTTTTTAAAATTAATGGATGATCATTAAAATCATATTTTTCTAATTCTTTAATTTCTTTATTTATCAGATTGTAACTAAAAAAAGTATTTTTTATAGAATCTAAAACATATAGGATATTATTTTGTACACTGATATTTAATGGACTTTTTAAATTTGTTATATAATTTAAATAATCAAGTTTATTATTTACAAAATGTGGAGATTCTACCTTATTTGTATGTTTTTTTATATTTGATAAAATAAGTTCATTATAACCTGATTGGTCAATACGTTTCTCCTGAACGTTTCTTTTTGTTCGTTTCTTTATAATGGTGCTTGTTAATTCTTGTTGTTTCCTTTTATTTAATTTGTTTGATATATGGTTAATATTTTTATACATTATATTATATGATGGAGTATTTTTACTTTTTTCTTTTTCTTTTTTATGGATACAATTTTTTTTATTTTGAAAAAATTGAATAAAATTATTTAAAGATTGTGTATGTAAATGTTCAGTTTGCTTTTTTCCGCCAATACGTACATGATAACTATGAATAAATTTTTGATGACTACTACTTTGATGATTATTATAATAATTATTGTTGTTGCTGTGGTTATTACTATTATTGTTATTATGGTTGTTATTATTATTGTTGTTATTATTATTGTTGTTATTATTATTGTTGTTATTATTATTGTTGTTATTATTATTATTGTTGTTGTTATTATTATTATTATTATTATTATTATTATTATTATTATTATTATTATTATTATTATTATTATCATTATTATCATTATCATAATTATCATTATCATTATCATCATTGCTGTTATTCTGTTCAATCTTACTTTTTGGTGAACATTTTTCTTCTTGTGAGGGTCCTACTTTATTGGACCATACCTTTTTAATAAAATAATTCAGAGTGTTGTAATATTTTTTCTTCTCAAAATAATTATACAATCTAAATAAATTGGTAGTAATCAAATTGGTATGTTTATTTATGAATGCTTGGAAATCGCTCATTTTGTATATGTCATCATTTGAACTGATTTTTTGATTTGGTGGTATGTTATTTTTTGAATATTCTATATTTTTCAAATTTATAATGGGGAATTCATTTTCCTCTAATTGTACTATATTATTATTTTGTAATATATTTTTTTTTTTCACCTTATGTAATGGAGTAAACTGGTGATATGTTTGATGTGTTTTCGGAATATTTTCATGTTTAAATTGATTTGTTTTTTCGTTAATTCGATTAGTTCTATGTGTAGTGTAAGACAATATATTTTGTTGTGATTTATTATCATGGTTAATAATACTTCTTTTGCTTCTTTGTTTATTATTAATAATTGGAATAGGTGTTTTATTATCTTTAGTAGATAAAATTTGTAAACGTGCAATTTTATTTAGATATAAATCATTTACATATATATACTTGTCATCAAAATCGATGTCATATGGAAATGGTAAGTTATGTTTTGTTGAAAAAGATATATCATTATTATTATTAGTGTAGAAAAATATATGTGTTTTTGTTAATATAATTGTATTTTGCTTTTTATTTTTACATGATATAAGTTCATGGTTTTTTATATCAGGGAATAGTTCATTTAATTTTTGAGCTTTGTTCTCTATAAATATTCCTTTTTCTATTTGTAGATTAAAATAAAAGCTTCCCTTTCCCTTTATGACAATTATTTGATTTGTATTATTGTCTATAATTAAGCATACATTTTTGATGACATTTTGATTATAATTTTTAATGTAATATTTATTAATATTGTGATCATAATTATTATCATAATTATTATCATAATTACTATCATTATTATTATCATAATTACTATCATTATTATTATCATAATTACTATCATTATTATTATTATAATCATATGAATCAATTTCCATATTTTTCTTATTTATATTTCCAAGGTCCTCATTGTCGAAAAAGGAAGACTCTTTTATAACATAATAATCTGTTATATTCAAAATACCCACATTGGAATATATATCCCTTTCTTTGTCATATAAACACAATTTGTAATTATTTATTTTGTTCATGGAAATTTGTAAAAAGTGTATATAATTTTCCATTTCATTATATCTTTCATGTTCTAAGATAAATCCATTTTTATTCATATTATTATAACAAATATTATGAAAATCTATTATATATAATATATAGTCTTTTTTTTTCTTTTTTTGTATATTTGATCCATATATTTTTAAATCAAATGGTTGATTTATTAATTGTATATAAATGTTATTTCTAAAGAAACCTATATCATAATAAATTTCCTTTTTGTTAACATCTCTTATATAATCATATTTAAATAAAACATCATTGATATGATTAAATTGTTCTAATATATCATTTTGTTTTTTCTTATTTCGTTCAAAATTTGGATGATATTTTTTTAAAATATCAATTAAGTCTTGTATTTTGTTAGATTTTTTCATGCCAATTTTGTTGTCATCATTTATAACTACTTCTATATAATCATCATTATAACAACATAATATGACTTTCTTTTGCTTTGGTAGAATAAATATATTTTGTAAATTAAGATCAGTTAATAATTCTCCTTTACCTTTATAAAATATAACTTCATTGATATCCACACTTGCCATGTGATACATTTTTGTTAATAATATTTTTAATCTTTTCTTTACTTGCATATTTGTAATTTTCTTATTATTATTGTAAATTATATATGGACTCATATTATATAAATTCATATTATATATATTTATATTATTCTTCTTATAAACATCTTTTAGATAAAAATAATTGTCAAATATGTTTGGTACATTCTCTTTATTTTGTAATAATAATTGTATGTTTTCATATTTTTCAATATTTTCATTTTTTGTTGAGATATCCTTTATGTCCGAATGATAGGAAAAACCTGATTGTATTAAATTATATGTATTTATTTTTTCATTATAATATGTTGTAAGATCATTTAACTCAGTCATATCGTTTGTTGTTAATAAGAAAAATGTTTTCTTCTTATAATATTCAGTATTATAACATAATATGAAAATAAATTCATTATGATAATATGTCTTGAGTATATTTAATGTATTCTTCTGATTAAATGTCGAATTATGAAAATTATTATATCCAGAAAAAAAAGGCATAATAATATTTTTTTCATAATTTATATTATCACAAACATTTCTATTCAAATCATTAAATGAGTTAATTGCAACAAATTTAATAGAATCTTTATTAAAATATATCAAATTACTTATTTCATAATTTGTTTCTAATTCATTCTGCATAATTGTTGTTTTGCTATTCCAAATGTGATTATGTACTAATCCTATATATAGGAAATTTTTAGTATCTTTACAATTTTTATAATAAAAGTGGAAGCAATAACATATTTTTATGTACTTTTCATTTGAAGTTTTCATTTTGTAATTTTCAGAAACCCAAGTCCAGTTTTGGTTTATGCCTTTAAAAATATTTCTTGGTTTTCCATATATTTCGATGATTTGTTCCCAATCGATAGTGTATCTCTCATAATTATCATCCTCTTCATTATTATTATTATTGTTACTGTTAATTTTATTGGAATTTTCTTGTTGTGTTATTTTTCTATTACCATCATTAGATGTTTTTCCTTTTTTATTTTCTATGTTTCTTATTTCAATGTGATTATTAAATAAATCTACGTTTTCATCATCCAAACAAGAAGACGCTTGTCCCACAAATCTTACTCTATCATTTATATTTACAAACTGATTTAAGAATTGAAAGGAAAAGTTTCCCTTCAAATCTGTGTGTACATCTATAAAATTTGGACTCTTCAATCTGAAAAATGCAACTTTGGTTAAATATTCATGATCTTTACAATTATCCTTTCCACACCAACATATAATAAAACCTTGAGAAAGAAAATTAATAGTTATATTATATGTTTGTTCATATTCATTAATTTCAGCTTGATATTTTAAATATATTTTTTTTAAATTTAATTCTAAACATAATTTACTTAAATCTGATATTATATCAATTGGTATAACCTTAATCGATCCATTTAATATTTTGGTAGTTTCTAATTTGAGCGTAAAAGGTTTTAAGAAATGCATTAATGAATTCATTTTCGGTTCTTTTAATTCAACTGTATGTACATAAAATTTCATGACCTGTGTTGAAAAATAGTTATCTGATTGACAATGTCCTTCAGTTAATTCATAACAAGAGCATACATATAAATTATAAGAACCATCTACATTTTGATATGAAGTCATATAATTATTATTATCTGTATCTAAAATGATTGTTACATCTTTCCATTTATAATTAGATATATAATTGTCTAACACTTTCTTTTCATGTTGAACTATTGTGTGTTCTACGGAACTTTCTAAAAACACACTTTCAAAATTGTTATTATATATTCTACATGTTTTGGAATCTCCATGTTTTTCATAAATCAAACGAATGAATAAATCATACTTCGAATAGAACTGATTTATTTCAAAGCTAAATGGAACACCAGAAATTATATCTAAAGTATTAGATTCATTAAATATTCCATAAAATATAACGTTTCCAATATTATAAAAATATTTATCATCTTCATAGAATGATGCACAAATTTCATAGCGTTTAGTTACATCTATAGGTACTATATCAATTTTTAAATTATAAACTCCATCTATAAATTCATGATGTAAATAATTTATTTCTTGTGAAACATATATGCTAGATGCATCACTTTTATAAACGGTTTCATATTCATTGTTACATTCTTTTGTATCATTTAATGTGTAATATATGTAGTGATGTTTTCCTAACGGTTCGTTTTCAATACTAACTTGTTCTTCTTCTGAAGTAATTTCTTCAGCATATTCATTTTGTTGTGTGTTTGTATTCACGTTTTGTGTTTCTTCTTGATTTTGGTTAAAATTTTTATCTTTATTTTCATCGGCACCTTTAACTTCATGTTCATTATGATCAAATTGTTGTTGTTTTGGTTGTTCTTCTTCTTCCTCTTCTTCTTCCACCTCTTCTTCTTCCTCTTCTTCTTCCTCTTCTTCTTCCTCTTCTTCTTCCTCTTCTTCTTCCACCTCTTCTTCATCATCGTCTTCTTTATATTCATCTTTTTCAATATTCGTTTCTTTGACTTTTATTTTTTTGTCCTTATTCATATCTTTATTAATATTTTCTACTTTATCTTGTTTATTATCTTGATTTTCATCTTGCTTATTATCTTGATTTTTATCTTGCTCATTATTTTTATTTTTATCTTGCTTATTGTCTTGATTTTCATCTTGCTTATTATCTTGATTTTCATCTTGCTTATTATCTTGATTTTCATCTTTCTTATTATCTTGATTTTCATCTTTCTTATTATCTTGATTTTCATCTTTCTTATTATCTTCCTTTTTATTATCGTTCCTTTTTTGTTCCCTTTTCTCTTCTACTTTCTTTATATTGGCTCCTTTGATATTTTCTTTATTTCTATTCCCATAAAAACCCAAATGAGGATTTGCTATATCTTTTTTCTCACCAATAATTTGCGTCTTGTCAGTTCTTAACCTTGTTTGTGCAGATCTTTTTATTTTGATTGGTGCGCTACATGGTATTCCAGAAAAACAAACATATTCCTTATATTCGACGGGCCCAGGTAAAAAAACAAAGACAGGGACAATATTCGATTTTAATTGTTCTAAATAATCTATAGTAAAGGTAAAATCTTTTATAATTTTATCCTTATTATTAAATTCATCTACGCTACCCCTTTCCATTGTAAAATAAATTTGTTCGTTTAATTTGATATAAAAATTTTTATAATTTTCCTCCTTATCACATGAAATATTATGTTGAACAATACAAACACATAGATCATATTTTTTCGGATATTGTAAATGCTTATAGATATCTATAATATTTTGCTCATCGTTTAATTTAGATTTTAATTTAATGTTTTTTATATTTTTACAATCATCATCAATTATAAAAAAGAAATCTCCAATATTATAATTTAAAAAGTTAGTAAGAGAAGATTTTGATATTTCTAATATTGGATCGATTGAATATAACAAAGAAGAAACTTCTGTAATTTTAGGTCTATAAATATTTAAATTATGACATAGATTATTCTGATTATTTAATATATTGTAACACCAACATAAAATAAATTTCCCTTCTACTGGTAAATCATTTTTACATATTAATTTGGTATCATCTAAATATGTACAATTTTGAACATTTGTTTTAATTTCATTTAAAATAAATTCGAGTTCACTTGATTTTAATAATTTTTTATTTTTATCTTTGTTTGTTAAAACACAAGTATTTTGATGTTTTAAAATATGGATTCTTTCATTTTCAATATTTTTAAAATATCCATGAATAATAATGTTTTCTTCATTTTCTCTTATAATATGATATTTTTGTGAAGGGGCACCAATAAAATGAAATGTTCCTACATATAATTCATGAATAAATTGTTTGAATTTTCTGGTATATATAATTTTATAAGGCCCTGGTTCCAATCCTTTTGAAATATGTTTAGGAATATTTAAAATGAGTTCTGTAATTCTTTTAGAATCATTTAAATTAATATTTTCAGCTTTATTTAATTTTTCTTTATTATTTTCTTCTGATTCTTTAGAATGTATAATAATTCTTTGGGTATTTGATATTTCAACAAATAATGAATAATCATAATTTAAAATAGAAAATTTTTCTTTATGAATACAATCAAGTTCCATATAACAATAAATGTCTAAAGGTTTTAATGGTCCATCAAATATAAGGATTGATGTTAATGAATGGTTATTCATTATTTCATTTGAGCAATTATATATATTAATAATTTCATTTTTTATGTCTTTTTTCTTTACCTTTTTATTAAATATTCGTTTTTTTCTTGCCCAGTAAACTTCTTTACTTTTTATTATATGATTATCATTATTATTAATGGCAATATTGTTTGATTCTCTTTTGTGATCATATATGATGACACCTTGATTATAATGACATTCGTTAATAAAATATATTTCATTATATTTTGTAGGATGATCATTTGGAATTTCAAATTTGATGTTATTCGATATTTGATTTTCATGTTCATTAAAATTAATAGTTTTATATAAATTTTTTTTACCATCATCATGGTATGAATATATAAATAAACGTTTATATTTTTTTTTAATATTTTCAAAACTTTGTATATTTATATATTTTTCTTGTGCTTTATATGTAGTAGTAGATACATTAGTTTGTGTAACATTTTTTATTTTAATTTCTTCTTCAAATGGAAGAGCATAATATAATAAGAAGAAATCACTTTTTATATGAATAATAAAATGTTGATTTCGATAATTTCCACAAATAATTATATCCTTATTAAACAAGTATGAATCATGTATATGACTAATCAAATAATAAATTTTGAAATTGACTTTTGTTACATGAATATTTTCTTTATTTATTTCTTTGTCATTTTGATGAATAATATGAATTCCTACTTGTATATCTTTTGAATTACAAGATATTCCTTTTTTGGCTACCCATATATCTGATATATTATTATGTTCATTTTCAAAATTGATCGAAAAAGAACAATCCTCAAAAATTGTGCATACAAATTTTTTATTTTGTAAAGATTGAATTTCATTTGGTATACTAATATTTGTATAGGTATTATAATCTATCAGATTATTATTATCATAACATTTTTCATGTAGTGAACACATACATATATAATATATATCTTTATCTAAAATAATTTGGTTAATTGATTCATATAATGTTGTATGATTAATAAATATATTTTTGTAAAATGATTTTTTTTCTACACGGAAATTTTCTTTAGATTGAACAAAAAAACCTTTATCAGAATGACAGTTATGATCTTCTTTTATCGCAAATTTTAAAAGTTTGGTATTTATATCATCAGCATGTAATGATACATCAGCATTAAATGTAAAATCATTTAAAGAAGAAATTTTTTTATAATTTATAAAATTTTCAATATATATTTTTCCAATATCATAATAATAATTATATTGTTTAAGGCATAATCTCATAATAATTGCCTTGAATTTTATTGTGAAATTTAATTCTTCATTTTTTAATAAAAAATTATTATCTTCATTACTATTAAAATTGTTATATTCATCCAGAACTATTGATTTATCTGAACATTCATATTTTACATATGGTCCTAAATAATTATTATATTCAAAAAAAGGGGTAGAATAATTAATAACTACATTATTTATAATACTATAATGTATATTATATTCTGGTAATTTAATTAAAATTATGGTAAATAACAATAAAAATTTCCTATTATTTGAGGTGCATAAATATTTTTCATCTGTTAGAGGATTATTACTAAAAAGATATAAATGTTGATAATTTTCTAGCTCTTTCGTATCACAATTTGTTTCTATCATATTTATATTTTCATTTACATTTTCATTGTCACATTTTTTATTTGAAAATATAAACGTTTCATTATCAATATTATTTTGAACATACTGTACATTTTCTTTTACTGTAAAAGTTTTAATAACACATGGTGTGCCAATAAAACATATGATTGGTTCATATGCTTTTAAAAAATATATTTTACCTAGCATTCTATATTTTTTCAAATTATCTATAATGCATATTTGTAAAAAATATATTTTAGGATTTCTAAAATGAAAAGTATAATATCCTTCTCTTAAAACATGATCAATATTTATTAAAGGGTTGCTATCAATATTACACTGAGGTTTCAAAACTAAAGTATCATCTGTTATATTAGGGATATTATTAAAATAAATAGAATTAATTATAATTGAACAAATATCGCTTTCCATATTACAATAAAATGTGTTCATTATAAGTGTATTATTTAGATCAATGGTGTTGATAAGAAGTGATATATTTTTCTTAATCTTATTATTTTTATCTTCTTTTCTTATACAAATATAATATTCTTCCCTATTCAAATTATTACGTAGGAAAATATTTCCAATATATACTGTACAATCTATTATCTCTATATTTTGTAAAAAGGAGGATGGTATCATTTGGTTACATTCCTTATCTTCTGAAAGATTCATATCGTTTAAAAGATCAACATATTGTTTTAATTTTTCGACAATTTTCTCGTCACATTTTGTTGTATTCCCTAATTTTATCTTTTCCTTTTTATATTCTATAGTTTGGAATGAATATAATGATGGATCTACCTTTGAAATAAGGGAACTAAAAGGGAAAAAAAAAAAAAAAAAAAAAAAAAAAAGAAAAATAATAAAATTTTTTCATAAATATATAAATTTTATAAAATATCAAAAAATTATTATTACATACATACAGAGTTGTTAATATTAACATTAATATTAATATATATATATATTTTTTTTTTTATTTATTTGTTTATTTTCTTTTTTTTTCATATATTACCAAGCATTATTTTTATCCTTTATGTATATTGTTGTATATTCCCTTTGTACGAACAAAAATTTATTTTTAGAATTTGACTTGCTATACACAAAACCGAAATTGTTATTTGGTATGTTACAATTATTTGTTTCTTTGTCATTAGTAATAATGTAATCATCACTTATTTCAAAAATTTGTTCATCGTTGCCTCCAAAAGGAAGCTTGAATATGGCTATATAGTCAGTTTGAAAGAACTCTACATTTATATCACCTTTCTGATTTGTATAAGTAAAATTGGTTATGCTAATATTAGCATTTATGCTTGTTAAAAAAATTAGAAAGGAAACTAAAAACGTAATATTTTTCATATACCCTTTATATATCATTTTTTCTTATTTATACCATTTATATTATACAAAGAAATGTTCTAAATATATAAATTTATATATATGTGTTATTATATATATTTCAATACATTTAAGAATAAAAGGAAAAAAATAAAAGAACAAAAATAAACATTAAAATGAAAAATTTCTATATAGACAAATTGTTTGAAGTGCTTTTTAATCAAATTAAATGAAATATAATTAAAAATAAAATAAAATAATATACATTATATGGAATTGTCTTATATATGTTCAAAACAAATTTATAAGTTTTCATATATATTTCTGTAACGCTTAAGAAGAAATTAAAAAATTAAAGGACGTTTCCTTTTTATTTATTTTTTTTTTTTCCTTTTTATTTATTTATTTTTTTCCCTTTTAATTTATTTTATTTTTTCCTTTTTATTTATTTTATTTGTTTCCTTTTTTTTATTCGGTGTAAGATATTATTTTTTATGCAAAGGAACTCTACTTTTTTTATGTTACTTATGAAATAAAAAAATTATTATGAATATAGACTATTCTCATAATTTGAACAAGAATTATTTTAAATATTATATAAACATTATAAAATGATTTAATATGAACAATTTTATATACTTTTTTGATCTCTTGCATTTTTTAAGGCTTATATTTTATATATAATACGTACCTTCTGTGAAATAACCCATGTGCATGCACTTGAATAACTGAACTTTCTAATCCCTTTTTTTTTTTTTTTTTTTTTTTTTCTACAAATGAAGAAAATATATATATATATATATATATATATTTATGTATGTATGTTTGTGTATATTTATTTATTTATAGAACATAATTTTTGACCGAAGAATAAAATTTAATTTTAATTTTTTTTTTTTTTATATGGTCCTTAAAATCATAAAAATTTTTGAGTAATATATTTTGATCACTAATAAATATTGACTATAGAACATAATTTACAAATTGTTAAGCATTTTTTATTTTTATAGTCTACTTGATTTTTGTTCTTTTATTTTGAATATATAAAAGATATAAATATATATATTTTTTTTTAAATATAAACATATTTGTATTTAGGGAATTATATATTTATAAAAATGTAAATAAATAAAGGGTTAAAGTAAGAATACATTTTTAAAGGTAATTGTTTTCTTACATTTTTTAATTAATTTCAATATTTTTGTCGGTATTCGAAAAATATCATGTATTTTTTTACAATCCTTTTTTTTAAGAGTATTTAAAATTTTAGTATGAAAAAGAATGTATTTAAATATATATTTTATTTTAAATTTATTTTTTACCGTTTTATTTAAAAGTATATACACACAACTGAAATGAAAAAAAAAAAAAAAAAAAAAAAAAAAAAAAAAAAAAAGGGAAAAATTTAATTGTCCTATTATCTTAACATTTTTGGAATTGCATAAAAAATGAGGAAGATGTTTTCTTCTTTTTTTTTTTTTTTTCGTTTGTTCCTAAAACTATTTGGGTTTATTCTTTTATGTCCTATAGAAAAATAATTATATAAAATGAGATAAATAAAGTATAACAATTTAAGGATTAAAAAAATTTGTGGTGTTATTTATGGTATATAATTATGTGTTAAAAGGAGTATTTTAAATAGGACATAAAATATATATATATATATATATGAATAATCATTATATATTTCATAAAAAATGTAAGTACATTTCGGATTAATTATAAATATATATGTATATATTTATTTACTATTTTTATTTTTTTAATTTTATTGATTTTGTTCTTGTGGGAACTAGTACTTATTCTTATACTTAACATTTTACTTTACTTTTATATATATATATATATATATATATTTTTTTTTTTTTTTCCTTTTCCCCATAAGCATTGGAATAATTTTATAAGAAATGCATCATTTATTCCTTATAATATGGTACGTCATTTTAAATTATTATGTAAGTGGACAAGAATCTGCTACCAATTTTTATAAGTTCATCGATTCATTTGCTTCATCTACATACATATCCGAAGAGTCAGGAAGCTCGGCTTATGATGCTAAACGAGCTATTCAAAATAACCCGAATTATTGGTGTAGTTCTGGAAACCACTCAAATGATGAAGAAATAACATGGACAGGATATTTAAATACTAAAGGTTTTATTAAAGGGGTAAAAATATCTTGGACTTATAGCCCAGAATTTGTTAAAATATCTGTTTCTTCGGATGGGGAAAAATATCGTACTGTTATTCCATATAGAAAGATATCTTCAAATGAAGCTTCATTTGATGAAATATATTTTTTTAAAAGATTAGAAGAAGCCATGTCAATAAAAATTGGTTTAAAGAATGCCACGCACAAATATTTTGGTATAAGAGAAGTGAAACTAATAGGTGGTGGGAATCCTTACTTTTTATTATTATCAGGTATTACTAGTGAAGAGGAGATGTGTTTACAAGTTGAAGAAGGCTTAATTAATAATGATAATACATCAATAATTTTAGATTCTTGTATAAATGCTTTAGCTAGTGGTGATGGAAGAGAATTGTGGAAAACTAATTCAAATAATCAAATTATTAGTGCTTTTAGCGATCCTCCTAAATGTTTATCTGTTGTTAATTTAGATGATTTAGAAAATAATAAAATTGTTTTATATGATTGTTTAAGAGCTTTAGAAGATGGAGATGGGAAATCTAATTGGATTTTTGAATCCAATTCTCAAATAAGATTACAAAAAAGTGGAGAAGCGTTTTGTATTTCTCAAAAGAATATATATGGAAATATTCCGGGTATTCATGATATTCTCCTCAATTTAGATGTCTCTATTTATTCTAATTCTACTTTAGATGATGATCATAATCCAGATAATACGATTGATGGAAATTTGAACAGCTATTGGGCATCTGCTACGTTCACTGATAATTATGATCATTTGGTATATTTAATCCTAGATTTAAACAAAATAACAGATTTATCTAGAATCAAAATATATTGGGAATACCCACCATTACATTATAATATATCTGTCAGTATTGATAATCAGAATTTCACGGTCGTTTCGGAAAATTTAGCTAACCCAAGTTATGTAACTGTCGATTCGTTAAAAAATATGGAAACCAGATATATCAAAATATCAATGATAAAAACTCATCCTAAACATGGAGAATTAGGTGAAAATTTTTTATATGGAATACGATCTATTGAAGTTCAAGCAAACAACTTAGAGACTGTTATAAATCACTGCAGAGATGTAGCCAATTCAGATGATGCAAGAGATAAATATTTTGTAGAATATATTACGGAATTTGATAAAGATCTAACTAATAAATTAATTAATCTTGAAGATGATGTAGCAAAAAATGTAAGTTCTATTAGTGAAAATTTGTCAAAATTAGAAGAATTATTACCTAATATTGAAACCTGTTTGGAGGAAAAAAAAACATATGATGAAGAATTAAAAGAATCAAAAGAAAAAGCAAATGATTTAAATAATAAATTATCCTTATTAACTTCTGTTAATGTTAATACATTAGATAGTGATATATTAAAATTAGGAATTCTTCCTGGAGATTCATATAACTTCCCAGCTAACGATTGTGCTGTTATTAAGAATGTTCAAGAAAATCCATTATCTGGATTTTATTGGATAAAACCAAAATGTTCCCCAGAACCTTTAAGAGTATATTGTGATATGGATTCAAGTACATCTATATATATTTGGAATGGGAATCCCCCTAAATCACCTGACCATTTAATAACAAATATGATAAATTCAGTTAATGACATAAGACAACATTGTGCTGAAGTAGGATTACAGCCATTAATTTTAAGATCTAAAAATCAATTAAATAGTTTGATTACATCTTTAAAAAAAATAGGTTATTCATTAAATGGGAAGGTTAATATTCCATTAGCTTATGATTATTCTTGTGATCATGGAAGTTGTAGTGGTAGGTTCCATGATTTATTAAATGGAAATATTGATATAAGTACATTAATATATTTGAAAGCATCTGAATCACCAGATAGTACAAAAGTTCGACAAACTGCAGGAATATCATATGATGATGGATCTTTTAAATTTTTTAATTTAGAAACATCAGATATATCTGCCATTGCATGTTCTACCAATTCGACAGAGAATGATTCTGCATTACAATATTTGAGCATTAATTGTGAAACAACTGGTATGGAAGATTCTTTTCATTCAATTGTTAATACAAATATAGTTGTGTTATGTCCGGTAGGTTGTGATGATGAAAAATATCATGATGCTTCAATATATGGAAGTAGAGGTACATATTCAGATAATAGTTCTATATGTAGGGCTGCCATACATTCTGATATTATTGATCATAAAGGAGGTTTAGCTAATGTAACTATTGAATCGGGTATGGACCATTATGTTGGGTCTATAAATAATAATATAGAATCTATTTCTTTGAATAAAAATGAAAAAGGTTTATTAGATATAATACCTGAAGAGAAGGAAGGACCTAATAATATTAGAGAAGAAAGTAGTATTTTTCATCATAAAACAATTAGAGTGAGTAGTTTAATAGAAGATTGTCCATTAGATTTATTTATGTTTAATCAAACGTCCTTTTTAGAAAAAGGAAATAATATAAGAAATAATAAGAGTACGGAATTAAAATATAATGAAGATGAAAATATGATTGTTAAAAATTTTCATGAATTAATTTCTAATTTAATGGAAAATATTGATGCTATTCATGGTGTTGACCCTTCTGTAATTTCGATAGTTCAAGAAGAAACTATACGTATAATTGAAAAGACAAAAAAAGAATTAAAACCAGCTGATATATTATCAAAAAAACAAATTGAAGATGCTATGAATTTATATAATTTAACTGAGAATTTAGCTATATATTTATATGACTTATCTTCAAAATATATACAAGATTTAGAGAAGTTAAAAAACATTTTAGAAGAGTTAAAAGGAGCACACAAAGTGGCTCATAATTTTGGAACATTCAAATTGAATTATGAAACCATGAATTTTTCAACTCATTTTTCTTTATTTGACTCTAATTTAATAAAAAACAAGCAAAGTGTTTGGGGATATTCAGATACTAATATATTGGGACATGAAAATAGTATTGGTCAAATGAATAGTGTATCAAGCCAAGAAATAGGGGAAGGGTATTATGCAAAATTGAAAGGCTTAAATTTTTATGACTTTGATTTTAATATAAGTGTTTTAAGTAGAGGAACAGGTTGTTTAGGAGTTGTTTTTCGAGCTAAAGATGATTTTAATTTTTATTTATTTGATATATGTGATAAAGATGGTACAAAGAGATTATCAAAGGTCGAAAATGGACAAGTACATATATTAAAAGTGGTATATTCTGATGTAACGATAAATAACCAATGGAATAAATACAAAATAATAACAAAGCATGCAAATATAGATATATATGAAGTAGATAATGATAATAATATGATTAAAATATTAAGTTCTATAGATGAAAGATTTTTATCTGGTACTGTTGGTTTATATTCACAAATATATGGTTTAGGAACATTTTTTGATGATTTAGAGGTGATTGCTCTTCCATGCACACAATTATCTCAATTGAATACTTTGAATAAAAATGTAAAATCAAATTGTCCTTATTTTAAAGAAAATTATTTAAATAATTTAATGTCGTATGATATTATATTTAATTCTAATAATTATTTTAATTGGAGTATTGAAAAGGAAAATGAGCAGAATTATTTATTATGCTCTAAAAATAAAGAACATGTTAAAAATGCGAAGGATGAAAAAGATATATATACTATAGTCTTATTAAAATTAAAAGAATGTACTGATGGTGTATTTAATTTTGATATACATGTTTCTAATGATGAAAATATTAATATATCTAAGAAATTGTCTTATATATATATACTTTTTCATTATAAAGATGAAAACAATTTTAATGCTCTTCAAATGAAGGATGGGAAATTAGCATTCTTGACAAATAAAAATGGTATATCACTGATACTTTCAGAAACAAATGAAGAAGAAAATGATAGTAATAAAAATAAAGAAAAAGGATTTACATTTGTGGAGAATGAATGGTTACATGTCAGTTTATATTTTGATAAATCGAGATTTAACGTTACAATAATAAGTAATAATAATGAAGATAAATGTGTCTTATCTGCAAAAAGTATGAATGGTGTTCATTTGGGAAAGGTTGGGTTTTTAGTTCATAATTTTGATGAAGTAAAATTTGATTCAATATTATTAACTTCCCCTTTTGTAACAAAAATAGATGAGAATTTTCTTCAAGTAAAATCTAAAACTTGGGGAAATTGTGAAGATTCCATACATGTATTACATAGAAGATCCTCATGTGAAACTGATATATATCCAAATGAAACAAAAGAAAAACATATTAAATGTATAAAAAATTTTTGTAAAGAATGTTGTTTATATCATACAAAATTATTAGATAGTAATGAGAAAAAGGAATGTGAAAAACATTGTAAGCAAAATAATAATTTAGCAGAAAAAATGCAAACTCTCTTTGAAAAATTTTTAAACAGATGTGTTTCATTAAATCAAAATGAAGATTATGAAACATGTGATAAAAATGATAAGAAATGTAAGAATAAAGTTTGCGTACTTTGTTGTAAGAAACATGACCCAACAACGTCGAAAGAATTAAAGGTTTTACCTATGAACCAATTTAAGAAGATAAAAGAGAACGAAATAAAAGAGTGTCAATTACAGTGTAATAGGATTCATTCCATTTAAAATATTACCATGTAGAAATTTTACTGCAACATAAATAAATACAATAACGTATAAGGTTATGAAGAAATTTTACACAAAATTGTGATAAACGTTTATTAATAAAGAAGAAACATACGTAAAGTATAAAAAGTGGATTTCTTTTAATATGATTTTTTATTATATTATTAATCCGTCTGATGAGCATATATACATATATATATATATATATATGTATATATGTATATATGTATATATGTATATATGTATATATGTATATATGTATATATGTATATATGTATATATGTATATTTTACTTTTTTTTTTTTTTTTTTTTTTTCATAATACGATTCTTTTTTTTAAATCCCCTATATATCTATATATATATATATATATATATATATATATTTTATACAAAATAATTGTTACGTATGAACAATTAAAACTATTAATATTTCTATTTGATTAATAAAATTTTTTACAAATCTTCATATATGAGAAACATTCAAATAAAACAAAAATAGTGAAATTTTTTTTTTTTTTTTTTTATCCTATATTACATATATTATTATTATAGTGTATTTTATTTTTACATAAAAAATAAAAAAGTTATACACATATATATATATATATATATATATATATATATATATATATATATATATTTATAATTTTCTACTACTACAAAAAAAAAAAAAAAATTAGATATTTATACATATAATAAAAAGAAAAACAAAAAAATTGTTTATTTATTTACATGTATAGACATTTTTTATTTACTAAATTTAAAATTATCATTATTTATGTAATTTGATAAAACATTAATTTTGTTATTGAATAAAAATTCCTTATCAAAGGAATTATATGTATTTAAAAAGTTCTGCATATTTAAATTTTCTTCATCTGATGATGAATCACTAAAAGTGCTGTCACTTAAACAAGCTGAAAATTGTTCCATATTAGATATATTATTATTTATAATACCTTTAGAATTAGTTATATTATTATCTATAGAATCTGCATTTACTTGAATATTATTATAATTATTATTATTGTTATATGTATGCTGTTGATTTATGTTTAAGGAGTCATATATATTTAAGATACCATTTATTTTATCATCATTATTGATATGATTTGTTTGTATTTTTCCTTCTATCATCATATGCGTATAATTTTTATTAATTAATTTCTTTTGTTCTTTTTTATGTTTATTATGTAATAAATATGTTTTTAATTTGTTACAAAATTGTGAATCACTTTGTTCATTAAATAAAATTTTAGATAAATTTTTGTCTAATGATAATATATTTTTTATATGGTATCTTCCTATTCCTAACAAGAAATCATGATTATATACAATGTTGTTGTTAAAATCATCAAAATCTTCTATATCTAATCCGAATATTCTTAAATCATTAAAGGGAGAATAATGTAAAATTTTAGATTCTGTATTATTTAATATATTATATATATTTGGGAATATATTAATAAACGTATCTAAATTATTTTCTCCGATAAAATTTTCTACACTCTTTTTATAATTTAAAAAATTCATGGTCATTTCATCATCATCAATATTACATGTTATAATTTCTTTGGATTCTTTATTTTTTTTATCAATGATATTTTTATATTTATCAACGATGCCATTTTCAATTAAATGATTGTGTGTGTGTTCGTTATGAGGGTCTTCTCTTTTGTCTTTAGTATCCAACTCCTCCTTGGTATGATGAGAATTATTAATATGTTGTAACTGTTGTGTATTATTATTATTATTATTATTATTGTTATTTATATGAAAATTTTGGATTGTATTTTTATTATGTGAACCCTTATTTAGGTCATCATTTTGCTGATATTCAAACATAGTCTTTGATCTTTTATTATGTGTTGTATTATTTTTGAGTGTATCATATGAATACTCTCTTTTTCTTGTATACAAAGATATAGCATCATTGTATTTTTCTTGGTTATTATTTAATAAGGAATATTTTTTAAGCTTATAATCATAAAATATAGAATCTTCAAAAAATATATGATATAACGATTTACTTATATTTGTGTAATTACATAAAAGTGGCATTTTGCTTTTTTGATCTAATAATACATTTATTAATAAATCAAAAACTTCTTCTGACTTTTCATTACAATTTATTAATTTTTTTATAAAAGAAGGAAAATTTTCTTCATCTATTATATGTTCTAAAGTACCTATATATTGATGAGGAAACATAAAATTATTATTATTCATATTATTGTCATTAAATCCTTGATCATTCATAAAATTTTTATTATTTTTTGTATTTGATGCTTGCTTCGTTTTATTAACAGTATGATTTTTTTTATAGGCACCTTTTTTATTATATTCTTTTTGATTATTATCTAATTTAATTTTATGGATATTTTTATCTATTTTGGATGGTCTACCAACCCTTCCACCTCTTTTTGGTTTTTCTATTTTTTTATTTTCTTTTAAGGAACTTCTTTTTATAGTATTAGCTAAAGTTGCATTATGTTGTATAATATTTAAAGCTTCTTTATCATCTTTATGATAAAATAAGTGTATGTTCATATATTTTGTTTGCATTTTAATATTTAATTTTTTATAATAAGTTTCCATATCTTCAGCAAATTTATAATAAATTGTACTTGGATCATTATATGTATAACAATTATTAATAATTAAAAGAATATCTTTTTCAAATTCTTGAAAACTTTTATATTTAAAATTCTGAAGTTTGTGTTTCATTGTTGTAAAATCCATAGGTTCTTTTATAACATTCAAATAATCAGGTACTAACTGTACATTCACAGGATATAAAAATATTCTTTTCTTGTCAAAAGCTATTAGCTTATTTAATAAATTTGTTAGTACTTCATTCTTGCTTTTTACTTCTTCTATCTCGTCATACTTTATTTTGCTTATATTCATTTTGTAAAAAGGAAAATATGTATATATTGTATATTATGTACAAGTCTATAAATATATATATTTTATTAAATGATGGCACACGTTGGATACCAAACAAAATACTAAAAAAATATATAGAATAATATATATATATATATATATATATATATATGTAATATTTGGGGTATTACAAAATATTCTTTTCTGTATATGATAAGGTGAACATTAATATTTCTAAACCTTATTCAAATCCTTTTTTTTTTTCTTTTTTTTTTTTTTTTTCACACTTAGCATATTATAAAATAAATTATTACAATTTACAAGTATACATATTATATATATATATATATAAGATAATCGATTATATAATATTATCCCACAAAAACAAAAGAATTAAAAAATAAAAAATGGTATAAAATTAAGTACATGGTTGTATAAAGAATATATAATATTATTATATCATATAAGTTTATATGTATTCACAATTAAAATGGTTCATTATATTTTATTATATTATATTTTATTTATTTTATTTTTTTGATAAAGTACATAACAAGAATATATATAATATATATATTATATTATAATACAAAAATATTAAAGCATTCAAGAACATTTTTTTATCCTTTGTGCTTTTCTCATCTGTTGTTTTTCAACATTTTCGTTATAATTCTTTTCTTTTTTTTTGAAGATGTAGAAATATATAAAATGTTATATTAATAATAATATTAATATCATTTTAATATTTTTAAATCTTCTTCCAAAAAAAAAAAAAAAAAGAAAAACAAGAAAGAATATATCTTTTTTATAATATATAGATAAATTTAATAAATATATATATTGATAATTTGTATGTAATATTAAATATATTATATATCATATAAATATATATATTTTTTTTTACTCATATTAGTAAATCTTAAAAATAAAAAATATATATTTTATAATATAATATAAATATATATATAATAATACAATATAATAACAAATATTGGTAACAAAATAAAATAATTAGGTTTTATAAAATATATATTAAAAAAAACCTTAGAAAAAATTAGGAAGAAAGGATTAAAATATAAGGAAAAAATATATTACTTTTTTATATAATAAAAATATATATATATATATATATATATAATATTAACATTATATTATTTTATATTAAAATATTTATAAATATAAAAAACAAATAAACAAACAAATATATAAATATATGAAGTATTAATATTATATAAATATTATGTTCATATAATATAATGATTATATATAAGTAAAAAAAAAATATATATATTATATAATAATATATATATATATATTAATATATATATTATATATAATAATATATATGAATTTTATAATATATAATATTAATTTTTCCCCCCTTTTTTAATACATAAATAAAAAAAAAAAAAGGGAAAATTTTAGTTGCTCTAATTTTATATACTAAACCATGAATTATAGAAAGTAAAAAATTAATAAAAAAAAATATACATTTTATTTTAATATAATTATTAAAATATTGATTTTTATATAATTGTTTAAAAAAAAATTTTAAGTACAATTTTTTAAATTATATCTTATAAAAAAAAAATAAATAAATGGGATACCTTTAAAATTAATTTATTGTAAAAATAACAAAATTTTTGCTAAAAAAAAATAAATATTCATTCAATGTAACATAATATATATATATTAATAATTTTACAATGAAAATATATTTTTTTATTTTTAATATTTTTTAAAAATTGGTAAAAATTAATAAAAAGGGAAAAACAAATTAAAAATTTAATAAGAAAAAAGAAAGAAAAATTATTAATATATTTGAGAAGTTTTTATCTGAAATGTTTTTTTTTCTTTTTTTTTTTAAATATTGAAGATTATATATAAAAATATAATAAAATAAATATCTGTAAAATACAATATAATGATATGTATGCATTTATGTATAAAAAAAAAAGAGATCATTTTATCTTTATTGAGGTAAATATATAATTATAAACGTGTAAAAATGAAGTCATAAATAATTAAATATTTTCAATATTCCTTGGATCTAATTCTTTTTTAATTAATTCTTCATAAAATTCAACAAGGACTGATATTATAAATAAACTAAATACATAAATATATATATATATATATATATATATATATATATATATATATATGTATTTATATATATATTTATTTATTTTTGGTATGTTTCTTTAATTCGTTAAATCATATGTGTCTTTTTAATTTTATATATATTTTTCTTTTAATATATAAAAATTACGTAAAATGGAAAATTTTCGCATAAAATTATTTCCTTGTCCTTAATTTTTTTTTTTTCTAAAGTTATAATAAATGTAATATATATATTAAATACATTTCTTGTTTTATATAAATATATATTATAATAGACACACAAACATATATAAATATAAATATAAATCAATATATATATATATATATATATATATATAATATAAAGCATATTAGAGTACTTATTTCCCTTTCTCTTTCCTTCTCTTTCTTTTTCTCTCTCTTTCTCTTTTTCTTTTATGGTTAGAGAAATAATATTTTTACATGTGGGACAATGTGGGAATCAATTAGGACATGAGTTTTGGTCTGTTGCCATAAAGGAACAGTTAAATAAGAAACTGAATGATAAGAAAGAATGCTTGAATAAAAATATATTTTTAAACGATTCCATGTCTTCTTTTTTTTTTGAAGAATTAAAGGAAAATAATAATTGTAGTAAGAAAGAAAATTTGAAAGCTCGTGCTATATTGATAGACACCGAAACAGGTGTAGCAAATGAAATTATGAAAAGTATTATTTCTCCATATATTGATGAAAATAATATTTTTACGCAGCAATCAGGTGCAGGTAATAATTGGTCTCAAGGATATATGTATTATGGTAAAATGTATGAAAATATTATTGATAATATTATAAGAAGAAATGTAGAAAAGTGTGATTCTTTACAATCATTTTATATTACTTCATCTTTAGGAGGAGGAACAGGTTCTGGATTAGGTTCCTATATATTAGAAATGTTATCTGATACATTTCGAGAAATTAAATTTAGTAATTGCGTCTTTCCTTCAGTATGTGATGATGTAATTACATCTCCTTATAATAGTTTTTTTGCTCTAAATAAAATTCATGAATTTTCTAATTGTGTATTACCAGTTTCTAATGACGCCTTGTTAAATATTTTAAATAGCAAAAAATTAAGAGAAATTGACAAAACTGTAAAAAATAACAATATAAATAGTGTTAATGACAAGAATATACATATTGTTAAAAATGATTATTCAAAGATGAATAATATTGTTGCTAATGTAATATTAAATTTAACTAGCTCAATGAGGTTTGAAGGTTCTTTAAATGTTGATATAAATGAAATATGTACTAACTTAATACCTTATCCATTTTTTAATTTTTTACTTTCCTCTTTAAGTCCATGCATAGAATCAGAAAGTATAAGAACATTTGATCATTTGTTTAAAAATGTGTTAAGTCATAATAATCAAATGCTTATTGCTAATCCTAAAGATGGACTTAGTTTATCGATGGCATTTCTAGTAAGGGGAAATATAAACATATCTGATGTTACCAAAAATGTTTTGTTAATAAAAAATAATTTAAATATTTTAAAATACAATAAAGATGCCACAAAAATTGGCATCTGTAATGTTTCCCCTTTAAATCAACCATACAGTTTATTATGTTTAATAAATTCTTGTGAAATCAGAAATACATTTTTACAAATACTAGAAAGATTTAATAAATTATTTAAGAGGAAAGCTCATTTACACCATTATTTAGAATATTTATCAATGGATGATATTTTAGAATTTAAAGAAAAAATACAAAACTTAATTTTCGAATATAGTTACATACAGAAAAATTTATTTTGTTCTCCAAAATTTTTAAATAAAAAAGCGATTAATATGTTAGGTTATGAGATATGTGAAGAATGTGATGTTAATGTTACTAATAATGATAACATAGATCTAGATATTACAGTTTGTCCTTATTATTTAAAATCAAAATTGAAAAAATACGATAAAACGGTCAACTGGTTTGATTTTAAAAATAAGCCAATCATATAACAAAGAAACAAAAAAAAAAAAAAAAAAAAATAAAAAATAAAAAATAAAAAAAAATAAAAAATAAAAAATAAAAAATAAAAAATAAAAAAATATATTACAAAATAAATAAAAATGAAGAAGAATAGGAAAACCCATAGTGTTGCAATATTTTCAAATTATTCCATTAGTATATATTGAAAATATTATAATATTAATGCAAAAGTTATGGTTAATTATAAATAATGATTTCAGAAATGTAAATAATTTTATATATATTATCTTATTTTATATATCTAATTAATATTATTTTTTTATGTGATCATGTAAAATATTTTAATATTTTTTTTTTCTTCTTTTTTTCACAAAATAACAAAATTTTTGTAACAATATTGTATAAATATTAAAAAAATGGGAATGAAAATAGATAAGGTAATATATATATATATATATATATATATATATGTACGTGCATATTGTTGATATTGTTTTATATTTTTTTATATGATAAAAGATGCGTATGAAAAATGTAGTTTTTTTTCAAGCACACTATTTATAAATATTTGATAAATTAGAAAGATTAATAGTTTTACAAATTTAGTGGACATTTTAACTTAAAAAGTATAAAAACAGTGAGAAGTATACACATATATTTTTTTAAACCATTATTGAATTCTTGCTCACGGAATTGTTCTAGTATATTTTTTATTATTATAAACTATATTTTATATTTGTCCAAATTAGGCTCTTATATAAAAGTATATATTAAAAATTGAAAAATAAGTATTATATAAAAAATGTAATATAAAGAACTATGTACTTGATGTTTTCAATTTGAGAAAATGAAAATATTAAACATTCAAAATGGACCATTATCTATTTTGTAGGAAAGTCTTATGTGTTTTAAAAATATATATCTATGGTTTAGAAAAAGAGATATAATAAAATAATGCATGATAAAATTGAACAGTAGTTATATATATATATATATATTTCAACATTTCTTTCCAAATTAATAATGATTCTATGAAAACCTTTTAATATTTATTATTCGATTTTATGTTCTCTTATTTTATTTTATATGATTTGATTTGATATAATTTTTTTTTTTTTTTTTTTTTTAATAATTTTCCATTATACAATATATTTTAAAAGTATATATCTTATTAAATATATTTCATGTATTGAACATATTTCATACGCCTTTTAAATTTTGCTATTAATTTTTCATTTTTGTTTAATCCTTTTTGTCATTGAAATTTTTGCTATTTCTATAAGTATTCTAATAAAATAAAAACATATATAAAATAGTAATAAATATAAAATATAGAATATAACCTGTATTGTACGAAAGTTGAACACTTGCAACTTTTTTTTTTTTTTTTTTTTTTTTATATACGATGTTCATGATTTAATATATGCAATTTTTTTTTTTTTTTTTTCTTTCTTTATTATATATAAGTAGTCAAATTTTGTTATGTATATGAAATTTTTCTTTACACTTTATAGAGAAAAATATTTTCATTTTTTCTTAAATTGTTTTCTCGAAAATTTTGTAATTTTATATAGTAATAAAGACAACCTTTTAAATATCATCCTGAATTAATTTTTAATTGTTATATTTATCATTTTGAAATATAGGTAGGATACGATAAAAGTTATGGTGCATTAATCTATTTAAAAATTATTTCATAAAAGGAATATCTATATATATATATATGTATGTATGTATGTATGTGTGTATGTATGTATGTATATTTATTTATTTATTTTATATTTTATGATCTTTCCATTACAGTTTCAAATATATTACATGTTTTGTATTAAAAGAATAAGAAATTATTTGAAGACTTTATTAATTTATTTTTTTTATTAATTTATTTTTTTTATTAATTTATTTTTTTTATTAATTTATTTTTTTTATTAATTTATTTTTTTTATTATTTTATTTTTTTTATTATTTTATTTTTTTTATTATTTTATTTTTTAAAAATATATTTATCAAAATTTCATATTTTATATATTTTTACGGAGTCTAAATATGGCAGAACAAAATTCAACGTCAAGTTCACTTTTGGAAAGTGGAATAAACTCAACAGTACAAACAATGGCTCAGTTAGTTTCTGAAAGTACTCCTCTTAGTACTAAAATTGGAGAAGTTCCAAATTCAACTTTTTCTGTATCTACTTTGGTTTCATCGTTATTTCCTGATTCTCAAGTAACTCCAACTCAATCTTCCTTTTCCAATTCAACGAGGGGAGGTGACGATTTGGTACTTGTGAGTGCTATTAGAAAAATTAAAAGTTTTTTACGTCAATTTATTCAATTAGGTTCTGATAGATTATATAATTCAGGTGGAGTTACAACAACTGAAAGTACAATTTTTTCAGGTGCAACTACTAACGGAGTGTTAGAACAAGCAATGAGTACAATGTCGGATATAATGAAAGGTAGTAATCAATCTAACTATGTTAATTTGTTATCTGGAAATTCAACATTAGTTACATCAAATATGACAAATTCAACAAGTAATTTATTAGAAGAAAATGGACCTAGGTATGAAACTGTTTTAAGCGTATTTATTATAATGTTTTGTCTGTTAGGATTGGTTTGGTCCATGGTGTGGAGGAAGGTATATATGTATAAACATATATATATATATATATGTATAAACATATATATATATATATATATATTACATGTCTACCATATTGACAATATGTACACTATGTAAAATATCTACAACATTTCTATATTATATATATATATATATATATATATTTATTTATTTATTTATATATATTCTTTTAATTGTGCTTTTTAGGAAGGGGATCATATAAGGGAACTTTTCTGTGGAAAAAAAAAAACAAAAACGCCCAAAGAGATTCCATTAGATTCGTTAAATAATAAAGAAGAAACTATATATGAAAATGATAATGAAGAAAATAGTGGCAGCCTTTATGAGAATTTAAATATGAATGAAGACAGTGATTATGATAACATTCCTTTTGGCAGAAGAAGAAGATATCATGATGAAAATGGTAATGATGAAGAGAATATTAGTTTTGTTAGAAACAAAAAGAATGAGAATGAAGAAGTAGAAGAAGAAGTAACATACTTAAGTGAATGAAATATAAGCTTACCTACATACATATTATAAAACAAATTTGGTTGAAATATTTTTTAATCTTTTAAAAATAATATAGTAATATTATTTCTCATATTTTTATTTTATATAAAACAATGTTGTAATTATATTAATATCTTGATATTTTATTAATTTGCACATATATTTATTGTTCCAATTTTGTTAAATATATATAAATATATATTATTTTTTCTTATTTTTGTAATGTATGAAATATTTTCATTTTTATTTGAAAAAAATGAAGAAAACATAATATATATTATATATTTTGGAAATTGATATATGCACGTTTTATTATTCTTTATAGTTATTAAATGGATATATATATATTTTTTTTCTTATAAAATATAAAATATATTATCATATATATATATATATATATATTATTAAATAAAACGAAATATTATATAAATTAAAAATTATATTTAAATAAAATTTAAAATTATTTTAATATATTTATGGTTCTTTATGTTTTTTTTTTTTTTTTTTTTTTTTTTTTTTTTTTTTCATAAGGATCAAAATGCTTATATTTGACATTTTTTTTTTATATACCAAAATAAGAATATAAAATGAAAATAGTTAATGGTTTTCTTTAAAAACATTTTAAAAATTAATATAATACTTTGAACAAAATATACTTAGATATTTCAATTTAATCCTGTTAAATTAAAATATTTTCAATAATTTTTTTTTTTTCGTGCATTTAATAATAATTATGATGATTATTCAGTTAATATTAATATTATATTTTACATGTGTGAATTTTAATTGAAGTTTTATAAAATTTTGACATGTATTTATATATATATATTATATATATCAAATATATACTTTTTAATTTGAATAAAATAATAAAAAAACAAAAAGAAAAAAAAAAAAAAAAAACCACGTACTATATTTTATAAATATGTAACATTAAAATTTTGTGGAATAAAATATATATAATTATATAAATACACAAGTAGAAAAACCTCTTAAGGTATCTCTTTTTTTTTTTTTTTTTTTTTTTAATTTAAAAGTAATACATTTATATATTTTGAAAGGACATATCATATATATATTAAAAGAATAAAAATATTCATTTGTAAATATAGAAAAAAATAATGTCATGTTTTTATACATTATTCATAATTATGCTAAATTTAATTAAAAACACTTCTATATATATATATTTAATATAATAAATTAGCTAAATGGTGGAATGAATTTTTATACGAATGTAAATATATATTCTACAAAATGGTCTATATGTCATTAACATATATTTGATTGATATTTTAAGTATGTTTAAGAGAGAAAAAAAAAAAAAAAAAAAAAAAAAAACAAGTTATTTAAATGCTACAAAGAGGTTATTATTTAATAATGAATCGACAAATTTTATTTCATGCAGATTTAAAAAATATTTCTCTCCTTCAAATTTTATATTTCCCTTTTGGTTGCATTTAAAATATGGGGCTGTGTTTATTATTTTATTAAACTTATGATAAGCCTCTTTAGATATCACAAACGTTTTTTTTTTTTTTTTTTTTTTTTTATTGTCATATATATTTGATTAAAAATATGTATAAATATATGATGTTTTATTTTTTTCTTTTTCTTAAATTTCCGACTATTTTTTTTATTAATGGTGGTTTATAGAAACGTATAAAATAAATAAATACATATATAAATATTAATTTTTTTTTTTTTTTCTATGTAGAATTTTATTAAAATCAATAATATTCTTATTAATAAAAATTCCAGTTTTATATATAATAATTATTATATTTTTCTACCTGTTAAATAGTTAAAATAAAACATACCTAAAAAGGTCCCCAAAAAAAAAAAAAAAAAAAAAAAAAAAAAAAAAAAACACAGAATATAATATATATATATATATATATATGTATATATTAAAATGGTGTAACATAAAAAATAATAGAACTCTTGGAGAAAATAAAATTAAATGTAGTTTTGCTATTATTTTAAAATTTGTTCTTCTAATATTTCAAACTCATTTGTATATATGTTTTGAAAACAACTTATTATTTGTCCTTTTCTTGTGAAAATGTCCACTATGTCCTTGTTTCAATACTTTTATGAAAATTTGAATATTATATATTAAAATAATTAAAATATATATAACAATAGATGTATTTGAAGAATTAATACATTTTTTTTTTTTTTTTTTTTTTGTGTGTTAATCATAAAACATACTTTTATTTTTTATATTATTTATTTGTTTATATATTTATTTTTTTTTTTCTGTTTTAAATATATATATTTTTTCTTCTTAAATATGGCATATTTAAAAAAATTGTTCCTTATTCTGTTTTGTATTCATGTACCTAAAAAGGAGAATAAGTATGTAAAAAATATATCTCTAGCTGAAAAGCAACAGAAAGAAGAGACGAACCCAAGTGAACAACAACCTGATTATAGTATAATTGATGTTATAAGGGATTTAAATATTTTGTCTATATCGAATTTGGATGAAGTAGAAAGGAAAAGAAACGAAGCAGCTCAAGGGATGCTGTTGTTAGGAAATATTGATTTAGGATATGGAAAATTAGGGGAGGGAATACAGTATCAAAATTTACAGGAAGAATTAGGAAACAGTTTATTCGTTGAAGAACAACTAGGATATGAAGAATTAAGTGATGATAAATTAGAGGAGGAGAGTTTACAATATGATTTATTAGGAACAATAGAAGATGAAGAAGGAATGTTAAAAGGAATTGAAAGGAAAGATAACGTAGATATATTAAAGACTCCTGGAATTGGAGATTATGATATGTGGCCTACTTCTGAAATAGGCTACTATGAATTATATGATCGTTCAAGTTTAGGAACATCTGAATTATTAGAACGCTCTTTATGGGGAAATTATGATTTATATGGACATGTTCAAGGAAAATATGAAGAAGAAGAAGAATTAATAGGAGATGTTGGAGGAAGAAATGTGGACGAAGAAGTACTAGGAGCAGTTGGGGGAAGAAATGTGGACGTAGAAGTACTAGGAGCAGATGGGGGAAGAAATGTGGACGAAGAAATTCTAGGAGCAGATGGGGGAAGAAATGTGGACGAAGAAATTCTAGGAGCAGTTGGGGGAAGAAATGTGGACGAAGAAATTCTAGGAGCAGTTGGGGGAAGAAATGTGGACGAAGAAATTCTAGGAGCAGTTGGGGGAAGAAATGTGGACGAGGAAGTACTAGGAGCAGTTGGAGGAAGAAATGTGGACGAAGGAGAATATAAAGAAGTAAAATATAAATATTCACCATATCGTGGTGATAGTAATAAAGGGAAATATGAAGAGAGACGGGACGATATACCTTTTATACCACGTTATAGAACATGGAGAAATAGAATTAGAGGTGAAGGACGTTCATCTGAGAATGTAATATATACTTCTGATTCATCTAAAGGAGCTATACCAAAACAAAATAGAAGTGTAAAATATAATAAAAAAGATCAAGAAGATATTCCAGGAGACCTAGGAGAAGAATATGAAGAAGATGAAGAGGAAGAAGAACAAAAAAAAAAAGCTCAAAAGAATAGAGATTTAGGAAAAAAAAATATATATAAATTCGAAGATAGTATATCCTATATTGTTAATGATAGATCAGTAGAAATAAGAAATGATGATATAGATGAATTTAGAAATATAATTATCACAAGTAAAGATATTAATCAGAAATTTGATTTTACATTAATTGAGAAATATTTAGGTTTAGGTATAAGTACAAAAGAGGATACTGAAAGGATGAATATTAATTATCCTTTATATAGAGGTGAAAAGATTAATTTTAAAGATCTTCGTAATCCTTTTCGAAGTGAACATCCATATTTAAAAGAAATGGAAAGCATATATGTATCTGAAATATTATTTTTTGATGATTATTTACCTGTAGATTTATTTAGTTTCTTAAGTGAACAACTTGTCGGGAATTTAACATTACAAAAAGTTCTTAAAATATTTAAGAATGAAAGGATTAAATATCTATCTTTTAGCGATGATACTTTGAAATACGTTAATTATAATTATAATGACTTTAACTTATATAAATGTGTGAATTTATTTAAGAAAAATTATGTTGATAGGGATGAACGTGATGTCTGCGATTTTTCAAATGGTGAATTTCCATTAATAAAAGAAAATAACAAGAGAATAAGGGCTATTTTATTTGATTTGAAAAGAAGAAGTCTTATTCGAAATTTAACAAAAGGTGAAAAACAACTATTAAAAAGCATAATATTTGAAGAAAAAAAAGCATTTTCTTTAATAAGAAAAATATTAAATAATTTTACATTAATAATAAGTAAAATTCGTAGGGATTATAGTAATGCACTTTTTAATATATCTTCTAATGGTACGTTATTACCTCGAGACAAATATTTATTACAAAGTGCATATTATATCATAAATTATTGTCTTTATATTTTAAAACCATTTTATGATAAAATTGAAAAGAAAGAAAAATATAATTATAATGAAATGGCAAGCTTATTTGGAATAATAAACGGTTTAATAAATGTTTTAGAATTCATTGAACACAATTGTGCGTTGTATAATGATATAAATGATCGCTGTAAATGTTTACAAAGTTTTTATCCTCGAGTAAATTCTGAAGAAAGTTTGGTAAGATTTTACCGTTATGCTATAGTAAAAATTGAAATAATAGCTCTCATTTTCGATATCCACATTATATTAACAAAAATGCATAAATGTGAAATGCTAGTAAAAGATTATGAAAGGTATAAATATCCTTCATATAACACATTATTAATAAACTCCGAAATTCTATTAAATGATGCTGAAAGGATATTATTTGAAAACAGTTAAGGAACATAAAAAATGTATAAACATAAAACTATAATATGTATATATATATATATATGTAATTAAAAATGTATATTACTCATTGTACTTATATTTTCTTATTAGTGTATTTATATATATATATATATATATATATATATATATACCAAAAAAAAAAATGAAAATATATTATAATATACACACATATATGCTCTTTAAGTTCTACATAATTATGTATATTGTTCAAGTTAACTTTCATAATATTTCTTATGAAATTTTGTCCTTGCTACGTTATTATTTGTTACACATTTTTGTTTTGTTTTTATAAGTTTTTGTGTAAGGAAAATTTTTTTAAATGTTTCGTACAACTATTATCCGAAAAGAAATTAGACTGTAAAAATGAAAAAAATAAAAAATAAAAAAAAATAAAAAAAATTATATATATATATATATATATAATACGAATTAAAAATTTTTATTTTTAATTGGTGAATATTTAGTATATTCTATATTTTATTATTATATTATATTTTCATATCCTTAAGAAAAATAAAACTGCTAAAAAGGAAAGGAAAATTTTTTTTTTTTGCGTAAATATTTACAGTAATATATATATATATATATATATATATATATATATATATATATATATATGTATTTCTTTGTGACAATTTATGAAATAGATCTTAAAGAATTTATAATTGTAAATTGTTAAATGAATGTAATTATCTTATTTTATACCATTTTCTGTCAACACTATTGATTTATATATATAATGAAAAAAAAAAAAAAATTAATTAGGGAACAAAATTATGATTACATATTTATGAATGATATGTTATAATGTAATATTATCC
>LT990243.1:3249832-3254832 GCA_900257145.2 Plasmodium billcollinsi
ATTCTGAAATAGTAAGTAATGATAAAGCTATATTAAATGATGACAATAATTATTATGTATATAAAGACCGTTATATAGAGAATTTAAATAATAGTGGATATTCCGTGTATGGATTAGTTTTATAAGGGCATGGCGAATCTGAAGGATGAGAGAATTTAAAAATCAATATAAAATAATTTGATGATTTAGTATATGATGTTATACAATATATGAATATAATTCAAGATATAGTATGTCTAGAAAGTGTTGAATATTGTAGAATAGGAAAAGAAGAAAATATGATGATGGAAATATATGTGAAAAGAGAAAAAAAAAATACCAATATATATATATATATATATATAATGGGAATATTAATGTGGGTAAATATTGTTTTAAGGGTATTAGAATTGTTAGGTAAATCAAAAGACCTTAATAATAATTTACATATTAATGTATGCATTACATTGTCAAGTATGATATCAATTTATAAGTTAGTCTCAACAGATTCTTTTAAATATAAACATATATTTTTACCCTTGACAAAATTTTTATCTACTAATTTTCCAAAAAGAAGACTTATAAAATGATTAAAATTTTCAAAACATCCTTATGTTAATGATCTTATTTTATTTGATAATATCATATTTCACAAATATATAACATGTAGGTTTGGATATGAAATAATAAAAGCTATCTATAATTTAAAAACATATATGGAATATATACCAAGGAATATTCCTATATTATTTATTCATTCTAAAGATAACTGTGTCTGTTACTACACAGAAGTAGAAAACATTTACTAGGAACTGATTAATTATCGTAAAGAATTTTTTATATTATATGACATGTATCACAAGATAACAATGGAACCTGGAAACGAGTACTTTTATAAGTAAAAAAATTGAGTGCCTTTTAAAATTGTAACATGGAAAAAAATAAATAAAATAAGAAATAAAAAAAATTAAAAATAAGAAAATAAAAACTAAATAACTATTTCATATATATATATATATATATATATATAAATACATACATATATGTTTTTATTTTTTATTTTTTATTTTTTATTTTTTCTATGTTTCAATTTGGAACGGTATGCACTAATTTTATATTTTTCATCTTATTATCGCACAAACAATATACATACATATATTTATTTATTTTATACCAAATTAACATAATGATTACACATAATTCATAATATTCTTGTTTTTAAATTCAAAAATTCTGTTTCTCCTGAAACTTTTTTTTTTTTTTAATAACATGAAAAATAATTACAAATAAATATTGGATACTTATTTTTTGGAAATACATAAGAAAAAAAAAAAAAAAAAAAAAAAAACCTAAAAAATGTTATTACATCATAATATTATATTATTTTATTATTTTTTATTATTTATTTTAGATATAGAAAATAATTTTATATCAAATAAATGTATAAAAGTAAAAATAAATAATATTTATCAATAATATTTTATTAAAAAAAAAAAAAAATTTAAGCCAATATATGTATATTTATGCATAATTTATTTTTCGATTTTATAAATTTTATCCTTTTTCATAATATTATTTAATAATAATCAATTCTGCTTATACTTCTGATAATGTAAAGAAATTTTTAGATATAAATTTTATTATGCAATTTATAAGAATTAAATATTCAGTAAATTTTTTTTTTTCTATATCCTTTGAAAATTTAAAATAAATATTTATTAATATATTTTAAATAAAAGTCATGTAAAATATATCATGTAATAAAAAATATAATAAAAATCATGTTAAGAAAAAATTTATTCAAAAGCAAGAAAAATAAGGTGTTTTTTATTATCATTACCTTAATACCAGTGCAGGCAAATTATTATTCTCCCCATATATTATAAACCGAGGGATTCATTTTTTTTTTTATTTTATAATTCGTTATGGAACATAAAAAAAATGATGAAAAATTAGAGAAAAAAAAAAAAAAATTAGTGTAATGTTTTGAAAATATAACTAAAAAGAATTAATAAATTATAAGTAAATATACCTTAAATATATATATTTGTATAATACAATTGTATGAAAAGGAAAAGACTTCAATTCTGAATATATAGTATAATATTTATATATATATATATATATATATATATCAATAAAAAAAAAAAAATTGGGTGTTCTATTTAAAAATATAGAGTATTTTTTTTTATAGTAAAATATGAATGAAAGATACTCGTTTTTTCCCTTCCCTAACCCCTAAAAAATTTATATATTATAATATATTATATTGGAATGAAGATGGAAATAAAGTGATAAGAAAGTAATATATTTATGAATTTTATTTTTTTGTTATTTTATTTATTTGTTATTTTATTTTTTTGTTATTTTATTTTTTTGTTATTTTATATATTTGTTATTTTATTTTTTTGTTATATTATTTTCCTTTTTTTTGTTTTTTCTTTGTTGGTTTTTTTGCTTTTTTTTGTTTGCTGTTTATTTTTGCATGTTTTTTAATTTTTTCTTTTTTGGTGTTTTTGTTGTTTTTTTTTTGTTGTTTTTCTTTTTTGATATTTTTGTTGATTTTTTTTTGGTATTTTTGTGGTTTTTTTTTTGGTATTTTTGTGGTTTTTTTTTTGTATTTTTTTCTGTTTTTTTTTTTTTTTGGTATTTTTTTTGTTTTTTTTTTTTCTTGGTTTTTTTTTTTTTTTTTTTTTTTTTTGGTATTTTTTCTGTTTTTTTTTTTTGTTGGATTTCTTGTTTTATTTAATTTTTATTATTTAATTACAGAAGAAAAAGCTATTTGTCAAATTATATATTACTCTTTAATAATAGCATTTTTATATTTATAGTTCAATCTATACCTTTTTATAGGGTATAAGGATTGTAAATTTTTATAGTATAATAGTTATGTATATAGAAAAAGTGTAATAATAATATCCCTTTGTTATTTGATTTTCTATTTAAAATTTAAACAAAAAAGCCATTTGTTTATTTAAATACCTAGTTAATTTGTTTAAAAAAATTTTAATTTGTATATTTGAAATAGTTTTTTTTTTTTTTTTGTGAATTCGTAATTAGAAAATTTGTAAAAAGTTCTATATGTTAAAGTATATATATAATAATTTGTATTATATATAATAATTTGTATTATATATAATAAGTTGTATTATATATAATAAGTTGTATTATATTTAATAATTTGTATTATATATAATAATTTGTATTATATATAATAATTTGTATTATATATTATAATTTGTATTATATATAATAATTTGTATTATATATAATAATTTGTATTATATATAATAATTTGTATTATATATTATAATTTGTTTTAAAAAATTAGTATTTGTATGACAAACGTGTAATAAATAATATATATATATATATATATATATAATTATTTATTTTTATTTATATATACATATAATACTATTTTTATTAATTTCCTACATGTATAAATATATACATATATACATATATACATATATATATATATAATATATGTGTATTAAGTCTATAAATAATATTAAAATTATGAAGAATATTAATATTAATGAACATAGTGTATTTTGCTATAGGAGGTACTATAGAAAGTGTAATGAAAATATGAATAATTTGTTTAACGTTAAATGTGATATTAGGGAAAATGAGAAATTAAATGGAAATAAATTTCCACGTTTTTTAGTATCTTATTTTTATGTATTAAGGATAGTTGGAATAATATATTGTTTATTATTTGTATGTTTAAATGCAAGAAAAAATAAAAATAAATATATTTATAAAAATATAATGCACATATGCATTTGAGTACACACAAACATATATATATATATATATATATATATATGTTTATATTTATATATATTTATAGTTATATATATTTTGTTTTATTTTTTAAGTAGAATATCCATACAGATGATAATAAAAATGAGGGCGTAGTAACAACATGGAGTATTCATTCGAGATGTTTATCAGAAGGTTACTACAATCTTTATTGTCCCTTAGCTAACAGCAATGCATATTTTAGTTTCAGAGAAGTTTTACATGGATCAAATCACTATATCCCAAAAGAATTTATGGAATGGGATGATGAAGAAGAAGAAAACTCCTTAATGTTTCATTGTGAAGATGATGATTGTGAAGATGATGATGAAGATGATGTTGAAGATGAAGATGAAGATGATGAAGATATAAAAAAAATAAATCACAAAAATGTAGCAAATAAAACTAACATGGAAAAAACGAACAACATTAATAAAACTAGTGATAATAAAAATAATCATAGTAAAAATAAAGTTCAACAAGAACAAAAGAAGAAGAATACCAGTAACCAAAAAAAGGATGCTAATAATAAATGTAGTGAAGATATTAAAAAAAAAGTAAAAGATGAAGAAAAACATAAAAAGGAAAATAATGCAAACGAGAAAGTAAATAATGATAATAATAAAAATAAAAAAGAGAAAAAAAATGAAAAAGAAAATCAAGGAAATAATAAAGATTTACCTGCATATAAAACAATAGACTATAATAATTTGTCTGTTCAAATTTGCTTAGACGATTTTCATGCAGTATTAAATTCCTTGGACTCAGTTTTAAGCACAAAAGAAGAAATGCTTAATTTATGGAATCAATTAAGAGGAATAGAAAGATCATTATTTGAGGACACCTTGAGTGATTTATTTACATTTTATCATGCTTTATCAGAGACTTATAATTTTACCCCACAAGAAACTGAACATATCTGGAAAAAATGTCTTAGTGATGCCCATCATAGTGAAAATTATGCTGAAACGAAGTGTAATGTAGATTATGGTAATTTTATTAAGAAGAAAAAATTGACTCTAGAAGAATATAAAAATTATCTAACTCAAAATATGGAGCAGTTTTCAAAATTAAGGGACGAAATACATTATAAGGGTAAAACATATCTAAACGAACAATTTGATAAATATTGTAAAGAAAAAAATAATAATTTAGATCAAGACAGCAAGAAAAAAAAAAAGGAAAATGAAAAGGAAAGAAAAGGAAAAGAA
>LT990243.1:3259832-3264832 GCA_900257145.2 Plasmodium billcollinsi
TGTTTAATAATTGGTCGCTTAATGATGATATTAAATTAGATGAATTCAAAATTATTATATTAGGTACAAAATTAATTTATAGACAATTATTAAATAATGTTAAAAAACAAAATGAAGAAATTATAATTAAGGCATTCAAAAAAAGATTGAAAGAAAAAGAATTACGAAATAGAAAAATGGAGGAAATGTATAAAATTGACTTTGAAAGGAAAAATGAAAAAATGAAAAAGCAAAATTTAAATAATTATTTAAAAAAAAGAAATTATTATCCAGAAATGAATGATAAAATGTTTATCAACAATAACAAGGATATGACTTATTTAAATTATTATTTGGAGGGAAATAAGAATGGAATTAAATATATAGATTCCGATGTTGATAGTATTGAGTCAGATGGGCATCATGGAAAGTCATTATTGGATGATAAAAAGAAAGAAAAAGATATAATTAAAAAAAAGGATGGAAAAGTTAGGATACAATATGGTGAAGATAATATATCTGATGATAAATCTATGGAAATATATTTAAAGGATAAAGATACGGAGGAATATTCATCAATTCAAGAAGAATCATTAGATGCAGGTGAAACACAAGGAGAGGGATCAGTAGGAGAAGTAACTGATGAAATAGATGATGATTCTCCTTTCGATTATCAATATTATTTTAATACTAAACCCCCAGTTTATGAAGAAGAAAGCGATGCTGGAGAAACACGTTTTGTTTTTCCATATGTTAAACAGAATACAGGAATGACGAAGAAAAATAATAATATTCGAAAGACGCTTGCCTAGAGGCATATTTTTTCAATAATATTTATGAATAATAAAAGGGTTATATCTATATGGATAGCTGAAGCATATATATATATATATATATATATATTTATATTTTTTTATGTATATTTGTTTATTATTCAAAGGGAAAATAACAATATGTCATTATATATTAATTGGTGAACATTTTAATAAATAAATTATTTTTTGTGGAATATAGAATATAAAATTGTTATACATAACATGAAAATAATATTTTTTTTTTATTTACTTTGTTATTTGTTCATTTGATTATTTGTTTGTTATTTTTATACTTAAATAAATTTTTTTTTTTTTCAATGTAAATAAAATGAATGTACATTTTTAAAATATATATATATATATATATATATTATATAATCCAAAAAAAAAAAATACATATCTTTTTATATTATATAATAAGAATATTAATACAACAGAATATTTATTTATTAAATATATAAATACATACATTATATTATATATATTATTTTTTTATTTTTAAAGATCTTTTATAATTTTAATATAAAATGCATATATTTTTTATATATATTCATATTTATGTATTTTTTTTTTTTTTTTTTTGTGGATCTAAAATAAAAATTAGTACATTAAAATAAAAAAATGAATTACTATAAATAAATATGAAAATAAAGTCTTAATAGAAAAAAAATTTGAAAGATTCATTTTAAAAATTGGAGTTACAGAAAAAAGAAAAATAAGATATAAAAAAAGAATATATATAAATTATTAATGGAAACATTTTATTTATTCTAATTTATTTATAATAATATATATTATTATGTATATTATATATATATATATTTAAGGAATTAGCATTTTTTATGTCATATAATATTTTTAAAAACAGTATGTAAAAAAAAATTAATAAAAAGCTATAAATACAAGTTTATAAATAAATATAAGAAATATTTCTTTTTTGTTTTTTTTTTTTTTTATGCTGAATGTATTATATTTTGATATAAATAAATAATATTCTTTTGCATGGCTTTTTTTTTTTAATTTTTTCTTTACAAAAATTAATTATTAAAAAAAGTTATTAAATAATATTAATATTATTTTTTTATATATTTATAAAAACTATATAAAAATATTTTTTATTATATTATATATATATTATATACATATATATTAAATATATATATAATATATATAATATATATTTTATGAAATATCTCCTTTTTTGGTTTTTTTTTTCTTTATTTTTGTTCTAATATATTTGTTTTTATTTTATTTTTTGGTAGCAAAGGATATTATATATATATACGTATATTATTATATATATTTCAAATATTTAAAAAAAAGCAAATTATATTTTGTAAAAAATATATAATAAATATATTTAAAATAATTATAAAAAATTATATTTTAAGAATATATATGAAAAAACATAGAAATATATAAATGAATATAAAAATTATTTTTTTCTCCTTGTTTTTTAATTACGAAAAAAAAATATATATATATATATATATATACATAATATATTAATATATATATATATATATATATTTATATTAAATATATATAAGTTATTCATCCAAAAAAATAAAAAGATTTAAAAATTTTTTAAAAATATACCTTTTTATTATTATATATATTAATATATATTTATATATATTGAAAAAGAAAAATAAAATAAGATAATAAATATAATATATATTAAGTTATTATATTATAAGAACAAAATATTCGTTATATAAAAAATATTTAACAAAATGATTAAAAAAAAAAAAGAAAAAAGAAAAGTAGTGATTCTTGTATTATTTTTTTTTATGTAAATATTTATAGAATATATCTATAAAACCTTACAACAAATAAAAAAATTTTTATAATCCTCATAAATACATAATATTTTTAATTATATATTATATATATTATATATATATATTATTTTTATTATTATTAGATATATATGTTAATTTATAAAAATGACAGGCTTCTACTGTTTGGAGGTTTATAATTAAAATTTTATTAATAAGAATATATACATAATTTTTGAATATATTAATATTAAAATTATTTGATATTAATAATAATATTTATTCTATATAAATATATTTATTTATATTTCATTTATTATATATATTTTTGTGTTGTAAGTGTTATGAGTATTTTTTTTATTTATACATATTAGTTTCTTTTTTTTTTTTTTTTTTTTGATATATATATATATATATATATATTTAATATATAAATTATATAATTAATAGTAAAAAGTATGTATATGATATGGAATAATTCGTAAATTGTGATTGTTTTGATAAAAGTTGTTATAAAAATGAAAATAAATTTATAACCTTTTAATATTTAAGTAATATTATTATAATTATTATAAATAAATAAATATATATATGTATATATATATGCATGTATTTATTTATTTAATATAATTATATTTGGAAAAAGGATAAGAAAAAAATGTTTTAATTTTTTTTTCTTTTTTTTCCTTTTCTCCCGCCCTTATTTTATAATAATTAAAAATATGATTCCTCATAGGAAATGGTATTCTATTTTATGTGTGGAATATATCATATATAGTAATTCAAATTTGAAAAAAAATAAGTGCATTTCCTCATTGAATGGTGTCAAAAATGCGAAAAAAGATAAAAATGAAAAAGGGAAATTGAGGCCAAAAGAATTATATTATAACTTACTCTTATTAATATTTGTAATACTTACTATTGGCTGCACATGTGTAAAAATAGAGGTAAGACAGAAGTGAAAGGATTATCAATATGTTTATACACGCATGTGTATGTATTGAATGTTACCAACACATAAATATATAAATAAATAAGTAAATACATATATATATATATATATATATATACATATTTTTATTTTTATTTTAATTTTTATTTTTATTTTTATTTTAATTTTTATATATTTATTTATTATTTTATTATTTGTTGTTTTAGAATTTGAGCAGCTTTAGTAAAGGGTCCGTTTTAAAGGATATTATTTTTTCAAGATATTCTAGGGGCCTTTGCGAAATTGAGACTGTGAATAATGGATCAAATAGAAATGTGTTTTCTCGTATATTTAATAGAATTAGAGGCGAAGAAAAAAAGAGAAATTTTGAAGAACCTGATAAGAATATAATGGACTATTTATTTAAAAACGATTTGAAGCTTAAAGATAAAAAACAGAAAAGTACGAATAGAAGTACTGTTGATATTCCAACTCTAGATGTAGAAGAAAATGTATCACCTCCTATTGATATCGCAGATATACCTTTTATAGAAAGTAGTAAAACCTATAATGAAGAAGAAGTTAAAGAATCTCTTGATGAACAGATAATGAAATGTAGAAGTAGATTAGCAAAACCATCGACTTCTAAAGTTGTATATAATTGGACATTAGGTAAAAAGTCTTTAAGTAAAATGTTACATTATGATGCAGATAATTTTTCAATAAATGGTGTGAAATATCCAGACTGGAAATTAAAACCTATACCAACAATTGGTTATAGTAAAAAGAGTGGAAGAGTTCAAGAAATGTATACAACAGTTATTAAAGGAAATCCAGAGGAAAATACAGAAGATGTAAAATTATTTATTAAAAAGATACCCATAGAAATATGGGTAAAACAATTTGATAAAATGGCTAGATATCTAGGGGAATATTTAGTAAATGCTGAAAATTTTGTAATGGAAGCTGTTGCTTCTGCATTTTTAACGGAACATCATCCAGGAATAACACCTAAATTATATAAAATATTATATGAACCGATTTGTGAGAATAAAAAGAATTTACATAAAATATCTTTTAATGATTTATGCGCATTTAATTATATTTTGCGTAGTAGATTAAAAAGTAACATTGAAGGAAATATTATAATAATTTCTGAATTATATGGTCAAGATATATTTAATTATATTGATAAAAAACGACAACAAAATGGTATGGATGATGATGATGATGATTTAGTTTTATCTGTTGAAGAAAAAAAAAATATTCTTTATAAAGCTTTAAATTTATATACAAGATTACATGAAGCAGGTTTAACACATCTAGATTTATCAGCAGAAAATATTTTAATTGATGAAAACAATGATGTACGTATATGTGATTTAGGTAAAAGTACACCTATGTATACTACTATCTTAAGACATTTAGATGACAGTTTAGATTTATCTATTTTTGAATCCTGTGTACCATGTGTAGGCAAAGAAGCTTATATGC
>LT990243.1:3269832-3277806 GCA_900257145.2 Plasmodium billcollinsi
TATAAACAATACTAGTACACTATGCCCAAACTCTAGATAAAAGTAGTTTCTTTTTTTACTTAATTTATTTTTTCATTAAAAATATTAAAAAATGAAATAAATAAATAAATAAATAAAATAAAATAAAATAAAATATTACATTAGAATATTATGTAATATTATATTAAATATTAAGTATTATTTTATTTATTACTATTTTATGTGGATTTATGTTATTCTTTCGTACAAAATATATATATATATATGTATATTGTGTGTGTAACGTGAGTATCATTTTCTTTGTTTGTTCGTTTAGAACTTTAACTATATTTATTTAATATAAATATATATATATATATATATATATATATATATATATTAGTGCGTCCTGACATCAATAATATATATAAATCCATATATTAATATACACATATACATATATATATATATATATATATATATATATATATATAATTGGACAATTATTTTATTTTATTTTATTTTTATATCACTTTTTATATTAATCAATTAACATAGAAATAACAAAATAAGAAATTTCAAAGTGAAGGTATATATATTCAATATACCATGATATAGATATAAATATAAATAATGCACATATATTAATATATACACATGTATATAATTGTTATTTTATTTTATTTTATTTATTTATTTATTTATTTATTTATTTTTTTTTTTTGTTATTTACCATTTAAATATACAAATTTTATTCTTAAAAAAAATTTTGCAGTGTAATCTGAATTTTTTATTTTTATTACATGCATATATTAGAAATATTCACAAATTGATATATATATATATATATATATATATATATATATATATATATATGTAATGTCTCATATTTCTTTATGTTAATATAGAGTTTTTATTTTAAGCATGCATATGTTATTAGTATTTATAGAAAGTAAAAAGGAACAAAATAAAATAAAGGAACAGTAATACAATTATTCGTTTTATTAATAAACTATTTCTTTTTTTGTTCGTCTTTATATTATAGTATTATTTTCTTTTTCTTTTCTTTTGTTTTCTTTTTTTTGTTTTTGCAATATAACATAAAAATTTACATATAATAGTATGTGTTATATTTTTATAGTTATTTTTTAAATAAGCCTGTTTGAACCGATACTAATTATCATATGAACATTTATGTATATTAGTGATATTTCTTTGTATTTGTTTAATTAAAAAAGAAAAAAAGGGGAAAACAACATTAATATTTTTGAAACAACTGCATAATAAGAAACGTTATTATTCTGAAATGGTGTGTTATTATAAAAATATATATTAATACATTTTTTTTGTTATTTTATTCCTTTTACTTTTATTTTAATGTTCAGCATATTGTACTTTTATTTCATTGATTAATTCTTAAATGAAGTATATAAATAAGAGCAAAATTATATATACATATATATATATATATATATATATATATAATATACATAATTTTTTTTTTTTTTTTTTTTTATTATGTATTATATGTGAAAAAATTAAAAGTATATACATGTAATAAAATTTAAGAAATAATACCTGAGTGAGCTCTTTATATCTATTTTAAATTATGGCTATTGTTGTATATACAAAACCTAGACAACCTGTAATTCACCGATTTTTTTTTTTTCCTATATTTCTTTTTTTTTTCTAAATAAAATATTTGATTATTTTAAAAGAAATAATATATATTAAAAAAAAAAAAAAAAAATTTTAATAATATCCTAATTCTTTTAAACTCAATAAATAAATATAAATAAAAATATTTATTACGCATATTAGGCATTATTTTAAATAATTATTTATAAGTATTTATAAATAGAAATATATATATTAAAATATTATGAATGAATGTACAAAAGCAACTGTACTAAATTAAAGAATTTCAATATTATATATGTATATGTATTGTATTTAAATGAATTATATATATATATATGTGTATGTATGTATGTATGTATGTATGTATGAATATTTTAATATGTATTATTGTATTCCTTTTGAAATATGCCATAATTATTATAATTTGTAATATATTATTATATATAAGGTGAAATATGTATATAATATACATATGTAAATTTGGAAAATAGTCGATTGTATTACTTAAGGAAACAAATGAGTATAATAAAAAACATGTAGAACGTGTGGAATATCACAGTAAATTTTTAATTTCTAAAGAGAATTTCTTTTGGATTATTTCATTTTAATAAGATCATATATATTACAGTGGAAATATATATATATATATATATAATGGATTGGCATGTTATGAGAATAAATATAATTTTAATAATAATTAATAAATAAATATGTATATATATTTATAAATGAATCTAATTAATAAAAAGAATATATGTGGGAATGGGAAATTTAATGGGGGTAAATTATAAGTTATGTATCCTATATAAAATAAAGAAAAATTAAAATTATGATTTATGTGTAATAAATAATTAATTCCAGTTAATAACTTCTATACAAATTATTATAATAATAATATTGGAATAAAATAAGAAGTAGTAAATATTTTAATTAAATTAATATTGATTTAATAAAAAAAATAAAAAAAAAAAAAATTTCCTGTGTACGCAAAAATTGTACGCCTAAAATCTCTATATAAATATAATCCAAAATAATTGCTATGGGACTAATTTAAATATAAATTTTTTTTATTAAATTTATGTATCTCGATTAAATACAATTTAAATAATATATATATATATATGTATATGTACATATATGTATGTATATATGTATATTTATATATATATATTTTTTTTTTTAATTGATTAGTTAAAGCTTATATTTTTTCACAAAAAAAAAAAAATAAAAAGCACAAAAAAAATACAATTATATATAAATATATATATTTTTATATAATAGAAATCATGAAAATATTAATATATATAATATGGGATATTTAAATAATATCGTATAATGTTAAAAAAAAAAAAAAAAAAATGAGAAAAGAGAAAAGAGAATACCAATATAGAAAAAAATAAAAATAACATATAAAATAACTTAATCTTGTAAAAAAAATATATAATGGATAGAATATATAATAAGATTTTACATATTTCAAATATATTATTTTATTTATGTTCTTTTATCTTTTTCAATATTATGGAAGATTTAGAAACATATGCTGAAAAAGTTTTTTTCTTTTTTTTTGTTTTTTTTTCTTTTTCTCTACATATTGAGCAAATAATATTTATCTACATAATTTTATTATATTTTTATATACATATCAATAGTTTTAATCTGTAAGACTCAAATACATACATATATATATATATATACAGGTAGCTATCTATAAGCAAATAGGTATGAATGTGTGTAATGATACATACATATTTATTATTTTATTGTTTACTATGAATTAAAGAAAATAAATAAAAATAAAATTGAAAAAAATTATATTTTGTAAATGTTTGTAAGTATATATACTTATATTTTTAAAAAATATATAATTTTAATTCATTTTATTTATCATAATTTAACTACTATATATATATATATATATTTTTGTTTTTATAATAATTGTTATAGGAGTAATATGTATTAAATATATATATATATATATATATATATATATATATATGTATGTATGTATGTATATGTACATTTTTTTTTTTTTTTTCTTAAATTTAAAAAATTATTTTTACCGAAATATTTATTATAAAATTTAAGGGAAATTATTTTTTATCTTTTGGATTATTCCCTGAAAATGAAGAAAATGAATGTTTCAAAAACTCGTCTTTCCTTATATTTGTCTTTTCTATTCATATTGATTCGCTGTTTAATCCTTTGTGTAAGTTTAAATGAAATATTTTTATACGTATATATGTTATATATATATATATATATATATATATATTTATATTTATTTATTTATTTAATTAATTTATTTTTTATTTTCAGTATATATGTCGACTTATGAGAAAGAAATATTCTCTTTTGAGAACATGTAGTGTGAGAAATTCTAGACTCTTATCTGGTCCTAGCAAAAATGGTTTTTTTGGTTCATTTAATTCTAATAATTTAATAAATGAACTAGAAGAAAATTTGAGGGATGAATGGGATATCGCAGTAGATAATATTTTAAGAGGTGATGATACTAGTACATTTCATGATAATACCAGTAGATCAGAGAATAGTAATTATTTATCAATAAATGTTATTCATCATATTCATAGAGGTGCTGATACAAATATTATCGAAGAAAATGATATGGTTTCTGTAACTGAAATAGTTGATAGCTTGCATGATTCTAACGAAATTGATAATATTCATAATGTTGATATTATTAATAACATGAATGATGACCATTATCAGAATGTTGATTATTGTAATCTCTCAACATGTAGTACTGAATGTTCATTATCATATCATAATACTGAAAATTATAATGCTTCATCCAATTCTAGCGATGATAACGTGAATGATGATTTTGCAAGTGATCATTCTAGGAATGTAGAAAGGATTCAAAATACATATAATTTTTTTATTATACATCCTAATACATGTCATAATTTATATCCGTTAATGATAAATATATTTAATGAAAATGGGGAGCGTTGTGATTATTATCCTAGTATTAGAAATATGGTAGACCATTCTGAAATGGAAAATATAATGAATAAATCTCGTGAAGATATGAATGCACTTTATGAATATACCTTAATTCGTTTTCCTGATTATAAAAAAGATAAATACATGTGTTCTTCATATGAAGATATATTATACGAAAGAAATTTTTTGGAAGAACTTGAATTATTAAAAAATAAATCTCATGATATGTTTATAGTTATTCATTTTAGGTTACGCAAAGGTATAGAATGTACAGATAATTTGTCTATTTTTTCTTTTGATAATAATTATGGTTATGGTTATTATTACGTTAATCATTCTAGTATAGATGGTGATCAAGACAATAGTAGGGATATGAATAACGAACGTTCTAGTTTAAAGAAAGATGTAAACGATTCTTTTTCACATGGAAGTGGAAACTATACATCTGAGAATAAGGGACGAGATAGAGAAAGTACTAATATTTGCATGAATGATCGTTGCCCTTATGATTATTATAATATATTTGATAGAGATTATACTGGAAACAGAGAAAATCTGTTAGACCATAGTGAAAAGGAAGTGGATCCCTCTAAATGTGATAAAAATAAAGATAAGGATAAAAATGAAAATAAGCAAAATGATAGTACTGAAAGTAAAGAAGAAAATGAGGACGATAATAAAGATACTAATGAAGATAAAAAGGAAGTTAATGAAAATGAATTAAATAATAAGAGTGGTAATGAAATCGAAGTTTGTAATAGAACGAATACTACATTTGATAATAATGAAGAAAATGAAAATGGAATGATAACCGCAAGATCAGATACGAATACAAGAGAATTAAATGTACCTTCTGATATGCGTGAAGTAGACGATTTCTTCTTATGGTCCGATAGCTCTTCTGAATCTTCAAGCAATTATGATAATGATTCTAATTTGGCTCAAACACATTATCAAGAATCGAGTGATACAAGCACGGAAATAGATATGTTACCAGAATATGTACCAGATTTAATTGTAATGGAATCATCCACTGATACAAGCGAAACGGATTCTTCGTACATGACGTCTCAGTATGACTATAGAAGAGAAGAAATAGACGATACGACGGAAAATCCTTATATTGATTATGATGATCTTTATTCATCTACTGATTCATATGTAACGGTTTCATCGGATGTGTCATCTACATCGACTGAAAATGAAGATGGTGTTACGTCTACGACTATTAGTGAATATGAAGATACAGCTATAATTTCTAGTAGTGAAAGTTCTGAATCTTCCGCAGATGATAGTGAAGAGGAGGAATCACTGAATAATAATACAGTTTCTTACTTAAATGGAGATTCAAACTTTAAAACGTATCATGTTGAAATAATATACAATGATACCGATGTTAATTTGTTACATCATTTTATAGATTATAATGGTTACAGAGATAAAACGAGACGAAAAAATTTAGATTCTCTGTTAAAAGCGTTAGAAAATTTACCAAAGAAAGACAAGTCGTTGAATGTGTGGATATATGGACTTAAAGTATCATTAGCAATTATAGAATATGTTTCTAACGAAATTTTGGCTTTGTCAGAAGTCATAAGAGACGACTTCGAATGTAATAGGGGTGATTGTAACGATGATGGTTGTAAATGGTGCATGGCACATAGTAAGTTCAACATCGATTTATTAACGTTGCATTTTTTTATGGGTTCTAAACGATCGAATCCAAATTTGTCGTATAAATATTTAACTTGTAAGGAATTTATAATTACACGCTTCAAAAAGTTGGTATATGATTCAATAGATGCTATTGAAACGTATGTTGCTATTGTAGAATGTTTCCTTTTGGAAAGTATATTTGATAGAATTAAAGATTCTTAGAATATTTAGAAGATGCAATACACACTTATATATATATATATATATATATATATGTGTATATATTTGTTTGTTTATTTATTTATTTAATTTAATTTAATTTAATTTTATTTTATTTTATTTTAATTATTATTCATAAAAATAATATTATTCATGTACATATATAAACATAAATTCTAATCGTAGTTACATATGTGTGTCTTTATATAAGAATATTTATATTCCCTAGTATCCTACGTATTATGTGTGTCCGTAAGTGTGCTTAGTTCGTATTTACATTATATATATAATTATATTGTATATACGTTTCACGCTTATGTTAAAATCGTAGGAATGATAATAATATTAAATATCAAAATATATATATATGTATATATACATGTATGTATGTATGTATGCGTATGTTATATCCTTCCTTTTCATTATCCATTTTTCTCTGTTAATCTTTTCATTATAAATTTTGCATACATACATATTTCGCTTTATAATTTTTATTCGAAAATAAGAATAAAGTTTAAATTATCCCAGTATGGGAATCTTATATTTGGAATATCAAACTCATGCATCAATTTTTAAAAAAAAAGTATATAAATATATATGACATATAACAAAATATATGAGAGTATATTTATTGGGGAGAAATAAATATAATTATTCAACAAATTATATTTTTCATTATATGTATTTAGAAGCATAATTTAAAAGTTAAATTTAAACAACAGTTTAAAATTATTTATATAAAAAAAAAGAAAAAAAAATGAAATTATAAGTATATTAATTAATAAACTAGAAATATAGTAAAGTATGCAAGAAATATAAAATATTAAAGTAAAAATAACCATATTTTTGCTTGGTTCTAAGAGAATATTTTTACATATACCATTATATTTAAGTAATATATATATATATATATATATATATATATATATATATATATAATATGGAAAATTTTATATTTTTGCTATTTTATTGTATATTTGTAATGAATCTTTTGTAAACAATAACAAATGAAAAGACTAAATCATATACATATTTCTTTTATGGGAATATTATTCATTGTTAATTTATGGAATGACTTGTTGTACTTTTATTAAAAAGAAAATATAAATTGGATTTAAAATATTCATATATATATATATATATATATATAAATTTATTTATTTATTCATAATATTATTTTTTTTTTTTTTTTTTGGTACATATCTGTAAGTCTTTTAATATTTATAAATAAAACCACGGTTAATGTTTCCAATAACATTGTATGTTTATTATATATATATATTTTTATATTAACACTTAAATGTATATAAAAAAAAATTTATTTTAAGATATAATTTGTATCCTCATAATTTTTATATTATTTTTCATTTTTAATCATATATAATTAAAAAGTACATAAAAAAAAAAACATTATATAAAATAATATTATAATTTTACAAAAGAGCATTACATTATAAATGTAGAGGTATATATATGTACTTATAAAAAGATGAATAAATTAAAAGTAAAAGGAGAAACTTATATGTATAT
>LT990243.1:3287906-3299148 GCA_900257145.2 Plasmodium billcollinsi
GTTATGATGTGTATATGTCATATTAATTTTTCAATTTGACATATGAGTAAACATTTATAGTTATATATTATTTCTTTCATTATATTTTTTTTATTTAACCTACTACAATAATAAGCTGAACTCACACATATAAAATATATATATATATATATATATATATATTTATTTATTTATTTATTTATTTATTTATTTATATTTTTATCTTTTATGATGACGCAAAATGATATAACCACTGATGAGAATAATAAATGCATTTTCCGAGCTTCAAGTTTTTATAATAAAGATGGTTTATTAATAAAAAGTTATTCATGGGAAGTTAAGGAAGATTTAGGTATGATAATATTAGTACATGGTTTAGCTTCTCATATAAGATTTGGTTTTTTAAAACAAAATGCAAATATTGTAAATAATGATCATGCAGTTTTAATTGATGGGGATAATTATTATATATATGAAGATAGTTGGATTGAGAAATTGAACAAAAATGGTTATTCTGTATATGGTTTGGATTTACAAGGTCATGGAGAATCTGATGGATATCAGAATTTAAAACTACATATTAACGATTATAATGATTATATATATGATTTAATAGATTATATTAAAAGAGTTTATGAATCAAACATTTCGAAAAATGAAAAAAACATGTATATAACAGATAAGGGTAATATAGAAACAATTCCTATATATTTAGTAGGCTATTCAATGGGAGCAAATATAATTTTAAGAGCCTTACAATTATTAAATAAATCAAATGATAATCTTATTACGAAGTTAAATATAAAAGCATTTATTTCTTTAGCTGGAATGATATCTATTAAGAATATTGGATCAATTGATTCATTCAAATATAAATATCTCTTTTCACCAGTAATAAAAATGTTATCTTATGTATTTCCAACTTATAGATTAAGTAAGAAAAATAGAGGTTTCAAAAGATTTCCATATATTAATGATCTTATGAATTTTGATAAATTAAGATATAAAAAAGGTATGACAAATAAACTTGCATATGAAGTAATAAAATCAGTGTATATCTTAAAAAAATATATAAATGATATTCCTCAAAATATTCCTATATTATTTATACATTCAAGGCATGATTCGGTTTGTGCATATGAGGAAGTTTTATCATTTTATAATAATTTATATAATACTAATAAAGAAATTTATACATTAGAAAATATGGATCATGTTGTAACATTAGAGCCCGAAAATGAACAAGCTCTAAATAAAATGTTGACTTGGATAAAAAAATATAAATGAAAAATTAAAAAAAAGAAAAAAAAAAAATGGAAAAAAAAAAGAAAAGGAAAAAAAAAAGAAAAGGAAAAAAAAAAGAAAAGGAAAAAACATTTATGAAGATAAAGACAAAATAAAGATAATCATATTTCTAATAATTAATATATATAGTAATATAAAAATCTATTATTATAAGTAATAATATAAAATAATATAATTTGGTATATTTTAAATGTAGGAATGCAGCATAAACATGAAAAAATATAATAATGGAAATAAAAAATTGTTCCTGATTCTTATAATATTCACATATATCGTTTTATAATATATATATATATATATATATATATATATATATATATATATATATATTATTATTATTATTATTATTATTTATTTATTTATTATTTTTTTTTGTTTAGATGATGTCTTTTCTTTTTTTTTTTTTTTTTATTTAATTAAACCATATATATATATATAATATTATATTATATATTACGTTATTTATATGTATATTTTGTTTATATTCAAAATATTTATGTAATTCAAATATTAAATTTATGTATAGTGTGTCTAATTAATTATATCTATACAATTATAAAATTAATTTTATGTAATAATTATTGATATATAAATATATGTATATTCCTTTAGTATTGTTTAATATATACTTTATATTAATTTAAATAGCATATATAATTTTTTATTAAAATATAGATTTATATTATCAAATTTAGAAAAAAAAAATAATATATACAAAGTCTTTAGAATATAATTATATGGTTTTTTTTTTTTTTTTTTTTTTTTTTTTTTTTTTTTTTTTGTTATATTAAGAAATATTATTCTTATATTTTTAATTTTTGAAATAAAATAAATATTATATATATAATATATTATTAAAAAGAAATATACCTTTCCTTTTATATATAAAAGAAGATATTTAATTTGATGTGCTTATATATATATATATATTATCGATATAAATTTGTGTTTGTATATTTTTTTTTCATTTATTTATGTAGGATTTTTATAAATGTATATGCACATTATATTATTTATTTATTTTTATTATATATAAAACAAAAACAAATTGGACTAAGATGAATTAATATTAAAAAAGTAAGCATATAAAATATATATATATATATATAAAAATATTATATATAGCCATAATTTTTTGAAACATATAATAAGAAAAGCTAAAAGTTATAAAATTTAGGTTTATATATTTATATATTATATAATAATATATTTATTTCACCTTTTTAAAAGAAATTTTTTTTTATAATATTTTATGACCTTTTTGTAATTTTTTGTTTCATTTTTTTGTATTTTTTCCTTTTTTTTTTTTTGATTTATATATATTTTTTTTTAATTTACTTGATGGTATTATATAATAATTATATATTTATATATATAACATATTATATATCCTTGATTATTTATGGGTAGAAATATAAATAATATTAAGCATTATATATTTTTAAAACATATCCTTTTATAAAAAGTAAAATAAATCGCTCAGTTATTATAAATATATATATATATATATATATAAACAAAGAAAAAAAATTTAATTCTAAATTTATAAAATGTAAATATTTTTTACATTGTATATGTTTGAATATTTTAATATTTAAAATTGATAAAGATTTTGAATATATTCAATTTAGAAGAATTAATAGTTATTGTATTATTATATTTTATTCGTCTTTGTTGTTTTAAATTTTTAAAATTTTTCATTTTTTTTGGTTTGTATTTTTATTTTTATTTGTATTTTTATTTTTATTTGTATTTGTATTTTTATTTTATTATTTATTATTATTTTTTTTTTTTTTTTTTTTTTTTTTGTTCTGTTTTGGTCTATTTTGTTCTGTTCTGAATTTTTTTTTTTTTTTTTTTTTTTTTTTTTAGATATGCTTGTTTATTAATTCATTTGTATATAATAATAATACAAAAAAGGAACATATTATATATGTATTATTATATTTTTTATGTATATATTTTTTTTTTTATAAAATAATTAAAATAATACGTATAATATAAATTAATTTTTTTTTTTTTTTTTTTTTTTTTTTTTGAAATATATGGATAGATATATATATTATATATATATATATATATATTAATATATTTACCATGACAGAAAGTAATATTATTAATGATGAGAATACTAAAGACAGAGCCTTAGTTTCTTCGTTTTGTAATAAAGATGGTTTGCGTATAAAAAGTTATTCTTGGATAGTGAAAAAAGCTTTAGGGATAATAATATTAGTACATGGTTTAGCTTCTCATATAAGGTTTGGATTTTTAAACAAGAATGCAAAGATTGTAAGTAATGATCATGCTGTTTTAATAGATGCAGATAATTATTTTATATATGAAGGTAGTTGGATTGAGAAATTGAACAAAAATGGTTATTCTGTATATGGTTTGGATTTACAAGGACATGGAGAATCTGATGGATATCAGAATTTAAAACTACATATTAACGATTATGATGATTATATATATGATTTAATTGATTATATTAAAAGAGTTAAAGAATCAAGTATTTTAGAATGTGAAACAAAAAGTAGCACATTAGATAACGAAAAAATTGAGACATTGGAAAATCCTCCAATATATTTAGCAGGTTTTTCTATGGGTGCAAATATAATGTTAAGAGCTATGGAATTATTAAATAATTCAAATGATGATTTAATTACTAAAGGAAATATAAAAGGACTTATATCATTAGCTGGAATGTTTTCAATTAAGAGAGTTGGATCACCTGATTCTTTCAAATATAAATATTTTTTTTTTCCAGTTATGAATATTATGTCTTTTGTATGTCCAACTAGAAGAATGCCTAAGAATAAGAAACGTTACCAACGTTGTCCATATATTAATGATCTCATATCTTTTGATAAATCGAGATATGATGGGACAATAACCAAAAACCTTGCATATGGTTTAATGAAATCAGTTGATACATTAAATAAAAATATGGATAGAATTCCTACAAATATTCCTATATTATTTATACATTCAAGAATGGACAATATATGCACATATGAAGATGCATTATCGTTTTATAATAAATTAAATAATTCAAATAAAGAAATTTATACTTTAGAAAATATGAGTCATATTATAACACTGGAACCAGGAAATGAAAAAGTTCTAAATAAAATGATTGAATGGTTACAGGATAATACACAAGACCAAAAAAAAAAAAAAAAAAAAAAAAAAAGAAAATCAAATGAAATGAAATGAAATTAAATGAAATATTTTATACATCATATAATTAATATTTTAAATAATATAAAAATTATATTATTATTAATATATATATATATATATATATATATGTGTTGTACATAAGAATTTATTTTGTCTATACTCAATGATTTATTATATATTTATTATTTTTATTTTATTATATATATATTATTTTTATTTTATTATATATTTTTTATATTTTTGTAAAAATTCTTTAAACTATATAATATGAAATATTATATAATCTAATTAAGAAATATATGCCCAAAAAGAAGAAAAAATTTCAATATATAAATAACACTGGATGGAAATAATTTGTACTAAAAATATATTTTATAAAATAAATATAAAAACACATATTTTTTTTATGAAGTTTGTGATGATAATATAAATGTTAAAGTAATAATATTTATATAAAGGACTAATGAATTATTGTAATATAAAAATTTATGGTTTACCTTAAATGTTATTAAATATATTCTCATAAATACATATATTTTTTTACTACTTCCTATACCTGATTTATTTAAAATAAATTTTTTTTTTTTTATATTTTGACATAAAATAATGCTTATATTATTCATCTAATATGTATATATATATATATAATAATATTTATCTTTTGAATAGTTATTTAAATGTTGTATTTATATTGTTACAAATTTATATAATTATTTATAGGTACAAAGTAAAATTGTTTATATTATTATATATATATATATATATTATATATATAGATAGAATTATTATTTTTAATGTTATATTTAATTTTAAAACATTATTTATTTTTTTTATTTTTTATATAAATTGTATGAAATATTTTTAAATCCGAATTTTATGCTACTATCATAATTATTATATATTACATATAAATAGAAATGTATATAGTATTATTTATTTTTATTTTAGTTTTTTTCATAAATGCTTCTTTTAAATGTAAAAAAAGGGGAAAAAAAATATATATATATTAGTTAATATTAATTCACATTTGTTAATAAAATTTTTTTTGAATTATTTATATAGTAATATAGTATATTTGTAATTAATATTTATTTATATTTTCTTATAATATTTGTATTAATAAAATTTTAGTTATATATATATAATATGTATTTTCGTTGAGCATATTTTGTCATATATACGAAACGCAGGAAAAAAAAATAAAAATAAAAATAATAATAATAATAATAATAATAATAAAGACATATTATTTCTATATATGATAATTATTACTAAATTGTGTATTTTTTAATATATATTTGTATATATTTAAAAATTACTTTTCTTGGTTTTTTTTTATTTTTTTTGGAAAATATTTATATATAACAAGGGTATTCTATATATATATATATATATATGTATGTCACTTTTACTGTTATTCTACTTCTTCATATATATTAGTCATCTTCATTTTTATATTCATTAAAAATTTATATGCTAAAACTATTACTACAATAAATACAATAAGTATATTAAGTTCCATGATAATAAAAACTGCCCGATTACTTATTGATACAAGAGCACCATTCGTCACTAAAATTCCAACATTCCATACATTAGAAAATGAAATAATCAGCATTGAAGGAATAGTTGTAACTCTAAAAGCAGATTTAGAAAAAAAGAGTAATTTAAGATAATGTACAGACAAAATAAATTATACAAAAGATATTGCTCCAAATAGTAATCCTTTAAGAAGGGAATATATTTTTTTTCTTTTTTTCTTCCAATAGCTTATGGAATATATTTCTTATTTAAATAGTTAATAATTTTTTTGAATGTGTTATTCTTTGTTTTAGTAATCGAGAAATAATCATATAATTTTGAAATCAACATATTCATTGTTTGCGTTTCTTTCATTAGATGTATATTTCCTTGTATCAAATTATTCTTTTGTTTCGTTGATTATTTGATAAATAATTTTTCCATCAACATTTTCTTCATTTTCTTTCATTTGATCACTTGAATAATTGAATTTAGTTTTGTCCCTAACATTGGAATTTTCTGAATCAAATTCGAATAGTATCCTTCTAAATATAAATTCTGTATAAGTTAATTTGTGTATATTTTTACTTTCCTACCTTCCAAAATATGTCTGAAAAAGAAAAAAAAGAGAAATATATATATATACATATATATTTATAGAGATAACATATTATATACATCTATAAATATGTCAAATACGAAAACGAAGTGACTTCACTTGTTTTTCATTTATTTTTGTCCAACCTGATTTATTAGGTATAATATCTAACAGGTAATAAATCTAAAGAATTTTTAGTTTTGAAAGAATATCAATTTTTTTTTTTTTTTTTTTTAAATATATATAAGGGAAACGAAGAACCAATATTTATTTTATATAAGTATTTATTTATATATTAATAAAAAAAAAAAAACATGAATATGTGTATTATATACATATTATGTTATTTTTTTTATATTTGTGTGTATTTATTTTAATAGTATATATTTAAAATTACTTATAGGATTGTATAATCATTTTTTTTTTTTTTTTTTATTTTAATATTTATTTATTTATTTATTTTCTTATATATAAGTATATTTATTATATATATATATATAAATGTATATTATAAGAATTTAATTTATTGATATCTTTTATTTTTTTAACAAAGTGTCACATTAAAGAAGAAATCAGTTATTTAACAAATGTTAATACAATGAAAAAAGGAATATGCATACACACACATATATATATATTTATTTATATTTATATTAATATTTATATTTTTATATAAATTTTTAGTGGTTGTAGAGAAATAAAGAATAAATAATACTTCTTCTATTCTTATTTATTTATTTATTTGATTATTTTATTCATTTTTTTTATTTATAATTGAATAATAAATGTATATCAAAAAAAAAAAAAAAAAAAAAAAACAGGAAAATGAAAAAGAAAAAGCACACATATTTATTACATAAATTTATTTTATTAATGATTAATATTTTGGTTTTTATTTTGATATTATTCTATATTTTTGTAGAAAACATATTTAATATTTGATACCCAAAAAGAAGGAAATGAAAAATAAAGAAATAAGGGATAATCAAGAATAATTTATTTTTATAATTTCATTATACGCATTTTTTAATAAATTTACAATTATCATTTTGATAATAAACAATAGGAACAGTGCAAAAATAATTTTCTTGTTTTTTTTATAATTTTTTAAGACTAAATTTTTTATATTTCGAAAGAAAAATGTACGACCTTATTTTTTCTCTATATAAAAATATATGATAAATATGAAATATATATGCGCATTAAATAGAAAAGAAAAAAATTAAAATATATATGAGACAATTAAAAAAGTCTTCTCATATATATAATTATTTATTTTTGTACTATCGATTTTATAGTATTTTCTTGATCGAAAATGAGAAATATAAGTTTATTTAAAAAAAAAAAAAAAAAGGAAATATGAATAATTTATCGATAAGAATAATTTTTTTTTTAATATTAATTCCTTTTCTCTTTGTATATTTTGTGCGTCTGCTATTATTTGATATAGAACCAAATTCAATAAATCATTGTTAATATTATAAAGAACGTGTAAAATGTGCTCTGTAATATTATAATATATAAAAAAGAATATAATTTATGATAAACATAAAAAGTGAATGATTAAAATGAGCATGGAATATATTTATATACATTTTTATGTTTATATTTTATTAATAATTTTATTTCTTTTTTTTATTTCTTCAATGAATTATAATTCGTATAATTCTTTTAAGATATAAATTAAGAGTAAATTAAAAAAATTAAAAAGGCATGATTATTATAAAATCATAGCAAAATACTATATATATAAGATTATAAACAAAAATATATATATATTTTTGCTTTCATAAATATATATATATATATATATAATTTGAATTATTATAAATTTTAGTCGTTACAAAAGAAAAAGATATAAAAAAAAAAAAAAAAAAAAACCTAAGATGTTTTTCTTTGCGATAATTGCAAAAATATAATCTAAAGCCAAAGTAATAAGAGGAAACCAATAAAATTAGTAAGAATACAAAGCGTTATAGTTACAGGAACAACGTGGAGTGTGTCAAATTTGAAAGGAATGATAGGTGTAAAAACATTAAATAAAAATACACGAATTTCAAAATGTTTTCATGCCTTATTATAAAAAAAAAAATTTTATTTGTATTTTTCTTAATTTTCCTAATATTGTAAAAACAATATTTTATGTTTTTGCATAAAAAATATTTTGCATATATAATATATATGAGAAAAAAGAAAAGAAAAAGTTACTATATTTTGTTAAACTTTTTTTTTTTTTATAATTAGTAATTATATAAATTAAAACATAATATAGTTATAAATAATATTACTTTGTATCATTTCTAGTTTTTAGTTTAAGAAAATGTTTATCTAATTTATATATATATATTTTATTTTTTTACGGTATGATTATTATATAATTAATTACATTCTTAATATGTTATATAATTTTTTTTCAAAATAATTTTCCATAAGACATTTATATTAGAAATAGAAATTTTTGTTTTACATGAATAAATAGAGCATGTCTTTTTTATTATGTAATGAAAGTATATAAATATTAATAAAAATGGAAAAGTTAAAATTAAAAAAAGATATAAAGAACTTTATTTATTTATTTTATTATTTTTTTTTTCTTTGATTTGTTTTTTTAATCTCCCTTGTCATGAATATTTATTGATATTACGAAGATTTTTTTCTGTTGATTGTTCTATGGGACTTCTAATCTTTTTCTTAGAACAATTTTCATAAATTGTAATATTATTTGTTTTATTTATATATCTCTTTACATTTATATTATTTATTTAAATAAAATTACGCTTTAGATTAAAGCCGTATATAAATTTATTATTTTTTATTTTAAATAAGTATAATGTAATACTGATAAAAAAAAAAAAAAAAAAAATTATCTAGAAAATATATATATATATATATATATATATATATATATTTTGTGTAATATAAGAATAAATAAATTAATGTATTTATATTAATTTTTTTTTATATATTAATAATTTGCTATTTGTTTTTTGTTTTTATTTATTTATATTCATTTATAATTTACAATATATTTCATATTTTTAATGTGTATTTTATGTTACTACTAAACGTTTAATATATATATATATAATATTTTTTCTAATACACATTGCATAAAGTATTCAATTAAAGGATTTAGGATAGTTTAATAAAAATATTATAAATGTAATAAGGAATTATAATATTTATAATATTAATAACAGTAAATAATCTATATCTATATATATCTATATATATATATATATATATATATATATATATATATATATATATATATATGTATATATACGTATTATTTTTAATATTTTTAGTTCATTAGATTTATATTATTATTATGCAAATAGTTATTTATGCATGCTATTTTTAATATTTGGAGAAATGTCATAAGCATTGTATTATTACTACTATTAAACAAATTAATAAAATGATTAAGAAATAATGTGTTTTTGATTTATTAAAGTGTATTATATTTTTTTAATGATTTTGTAATGAAACTTATTTGTAATATGTATGAACTATCTAAATGCTTTATTGATTTATTTAATACGTGGAAAATATATGTACTTTTATATAATTGCACATTGGAAAAAATAATTAAATACATAATAATGCATTTTTTATTAAAATAAAAATAAAAATGTTATAATTTATATTTCTATAACAACATATAGTTATTAAAAATTAGGTAACACCATTATTAGAGCATATTATTATGTGATATATTTTTTGTTATATATGTATAATATATATATATGTACCGATATATAAAAAAAGAACAGATAAAAAAAGAAAATTTTTATTTTATTAGAACGAGTGAAATATAATATATATATGTTTATTAGGTATTATTATTATATATTTATTTATTAAAAAAATATTTTAAATGCATTTTTTTACATTTTTGTTTAATTTTAAAAAAAATGTTATGACACATGAAATTTTATAAAACCTCATAGATTCTCGATTAATAAATATTATAATAATTATATATAGAATAAAACAAAGAAAAAAAAATTTATGTAAAAATATATTATATTAAATTATAAATAAATTAATAATTTTATGTCATTAGATAATATTATAAAGATAAATTATTATATTACATGTTACTTCTACATTATGTAATTTATTTATTTATTATTATTTTTCATTTCTTATGTATATGTATTGGGATTAATAAATATAAATTTTTTTTAATATTTATATTTAGGTAATACAAAGAAATATAATATGATATAGGATAATTCATGAGAAATATATATTTCATTATAATATCATATATAATTAAACAAATAAAGACATATATATATATATATATATATATGTTATTATCATTTTTTTTTTTTTTTTTTTTTTTTTTTAAACATATTTTTATATATCGAATGAATATATGAATTCATGCATAAAAAATAATAAAATAAAAATTATAAATTCAAATATGTACGTATAATATATTTATACCTAAAAATGTTATTATTATATAATCCCTATATATATATATACATTTATTAATATTTAATGCATTATAAATGTATTTTAATTTTACATATTTTATAATAAAATATAATATATATATTACAATTTTCATTATATTTATAAATCTATTTGAATTTCCATAACTAATTATTATTTTCTTCTACTCTCTATAAAAATGTATAT
>LT990243.1:3311748-3383890 GCA_900257145.2 Plasmodium billcollinsi
TATGTATATAATATGAGTTCATTAATATTATAGTGGTTCCATTTTTTTTTCTTTTTTATGGAAAGCTTAATATATATTTGGATAATATTGTTTTTAATTAAGTGTAAAAAAAATATTTAGGAGATCTTTTTTTTTATCGATAATATAATTGTTATGTGAAAAGGAAATATATTTAAGTGTTACACATACATACATACATACATACATACATACATACATATATAAATCAATATATATATATATTTTTATATGTAATATATTAATTTAATATTTCTCTTAATATTAAAAGAAGCATATAATATGTTATCCTGTATTTTATGATTATTATTTACGAATATAATATATGTATCATTTTTATGTATTAAAGGGAAAATATAATAATATGTTTACATATTAAAAAAGGAATAAATAAATAAATATATATATATATATATATATATATATATATATATATATATATATATGTACTAAATAGTTACAATATCTCTATATATAAATCTATTTGTTAATGCACATGTTTAACAATTTAATAAAAAGAAACGAATATTTTTATATTGTTTCTTCTTTTTTATATGTTAATATAGTAAGAATATAATTTTTATTATATATATATACGAATTCTTCGTATAATATTGTTGATTGTTCATTTTATTTTAATTTTTTTCTTTAATATTTTAAATTGTAAGTATAAAAGAATTTATAAAAGGCTTAATTGAGTTTTGATACATTACAAATATTATAAGAAATTAATTATATATGTAAAAAATATATATATATATATATTAAGAATAAATGAATTATTATTTTGTGGACTTGATTTTTTTTTAGAGGGGACATATAAGATGATTAAAATTTTTATTTCTTCTTAATATATATTTTTTTTTTTTTGTGTGTGTGTATATATATATATATATATGTTTATATATCGTATAAATATACATATATATTTTAGAAAAATATTTTGAAAAAAAAAAAAAAAATTAAATATATGAATATTATTTATTTATATTTACCAACTGAATTGTACATAAATATAATATTTGTATGATTTTTTTTTTTTCGTAAGAGTAAATATATATATAGAAAATTATAATTACATATTTATATATAAGTGAGCATATACTTTTTTTATGTGTAGTATATGATGCGGGATATTATTGAAAATAAAAAAGGAAAAAAATATTTTATATTTTTGAATATATTAAAAAAAAAGAAAACATAAGTTGTTTTTCGATTTGTGTTTTACATAATATTTGTTTGAAGCATTATGTTTGTCATTAAAGATAATAAATAAAATATGATATATAAATGTAATAACAAAAATATATATATATATATGTATATAGTATATTTATTTATTTATTTATTCAATTTTTAAGATGGTTTTATAAATAGTACATCTTATGACACAACTATATACCATATTTAAGTGATCCTTTTACAAAATATATAATTTTACAAAAAGAAAAAGGATTGTTTGCTTTATTAAGAAGAGAATAATTTTAAGCATATGATAAAAATATGGAAATAAAATATACTGAAAAAAATATTTAATGATTTATTAAATGATGAAATATATAAAAAATTCGAATTAAATTATTTTGTAAAAAAAAAAAAAAAAAAATAATAATTGTGTATTTTTAACAATAAAGAAGATGGCAAATATAAAATAAAACGATAAATAATATAAAAGGATAAAGATCAAAATATACATAATAAAATGTATACAAGTATGTTGGAAATTAATGTATAAAGAAAGAATGAAATTTCCTTTATTCAAAGTTAATTTATTTGTGTATCTTAAAAAATTAATGAAAAATAAAATAAAAATAAAATAAAAATAAAATAAAAAAAAAAAAAACACACTATGGTAATATAAATATTCATTATATTTGTTTTTTAATTTTGAATAGGAAACACTATAAAATAATAGCCCATAGTTCACATATGTATTCCTTTATGTAGAAAATAAAAATGATATATATATAAAAAACAAGGAAAGTATATATATATATATATATATATATGTTTTTACTTTTTTAAGAATTACTTACCAATATATTATATATATATTTTTTTGTTGTTTTCTATATTTTATTTATGCTTATAAAATACGTAAATAAAACTGATATTAAAAGGATGATAAAGATAAAAATAATTTATTATGTTTGTATAGGAAAAAAAAAAAAAAAAAAAAAAGAACATATACATAAATATGTATATATGTATGCTTTAATTTCTATTTAAAATGTATATGTATTTTTTATTTTTATTATTTTTATAAAAAGAAGATAATATAGTATTCTCGCTTATTTATTTATTTATTTATTTATTTATTTATTTATTTATTTATTCACTTTACTCTTCTAAATATATGTGTACACTTATTATTATCAATGTATAATAAAAATAATGGAACAGTAACAAAAGTGAAAGAATGAAAAATAATATAGCTGGGAAAAAAAAATATATACATATATATAAATATATATATTTAAAATGTGGTCGTCTTTCTTATGGATTTATTGAAAAAGGAAATAATAATATAATATATTAATTTTTATTCTATATATTTGATCTTTAAAGTGTACGCATTAATATGTAGAAATATAAAAAACGTCAAATATGGCCTACAAAATTATATAAATTAAATATATTCTCATATATTTTAAGAATATAGTATAACTGAATAATCATGGATTTATTTTAAATAAATAAATAAATATATATATATATATATTATTATATGTATTATAAAAAAATTTTAATTTAAAATTATCTCCTAATCCATTCATTGGTTGTAATAAATTAATATGTATATAAATTAAATTATACTATATGAAAAAAGATAAAAATTTTTAAAATTATAAGAATTATATAAATTGGTTCATATCTGGATGAATAAATAATTTGTAAAAATAATTTCCCTTAATGCACATCTTTTCATGATATTTTTATTAGCGATTAATAATGAATGAAATATATTATTTATAGGAATATTTTGATATAGTGATATTGATAAATATATTTTAACTTTGCTCGTATTTTTTTTTTTTTTTTTTTTTTTTTTTTATGATACGTTCATTTATATTTTATAAATATCGGATATATACAATTTTTTTTAAAATATTTAGAATATATATATATATATATATATATATATATGTGATATTTAAAAATAATTCATAAATAAAGAAATAATAAAAAGTGCACCAAATAAATACATGTGTGCTTATATCATATTACTATTTATACATCAGTAAATATATAGTACAACATCATATTTTGTGAATATTTATATTACTTATTCTTAAATTGTATAAAATATAAAGTTTTTATTAGTTATGCATTAAATGTATAAATGTAGAAAAGAAAAAGAAGAAGAAAAAAAAAGGAACAATTTATATTATTATTAATTAAATGGCTGTTAAAATAAATACGCCCGTATACAAAAAGAGGATAAGTTCTTCTGCCTATCCCTTATATTTTACTGTTTTTATCAAAAGGTTAAAAAATTATGTTTCCCAAAAAATTAATAATATAAAAAATTTAGCTGATTATGAAAAATCATGTAGGGATTTAAACTATGAAATCGATGAATTAAGAGAATTATTTTGTACACGTGATTTATTAAATATTCCAAGATATGCTAGAGTAGCATCATGGAATAAAAATATTGAAGACCATTTAAAAACAACAATGGTTAGTGAATCAAATCAAAAATGCAAAAGAATTTATCCTTTTTATCCAGGAATTCAAAGATATAGACGAAAAAGGTTGGAAGATTATTGTGAAGAAAGGGATAAAAGAAGAAAGGAGGTAATAAATTCAGGTAATGATGAACAAAAGTGTTTAGAATTTAACGAATGGGTAATTATGAGTGACAATTCAATTAATAATTTATTTAATAATAAGATAACAGATGATGATAGAATTAAAGGAGCATATCATATTAATAATAATTGTAGTTTGAGAAAACCGCACATTTTATTTGAACTATTAGAGTGTCATAAAAAGAAAGAACCAGAAATTGTTGAAGATACTGGTGGGGATAAAAATGAAGATTCTAAAAATATTGTTAAGTCAGTATATGGACCTCGTTTTGAATCAAAATATTATAGCCCTATTCAATTCGAATATGGGAATAATGCACATTTTCTTCCTAGGTCAAATACTAGTATGTATAATGAATTTGTATATAAAATATCTATAATTTTTTTTTTTTTTATTTATTTTTTTTATTTTTTATTATATGTTATATATTAAATAAAAATTGTGAAATTATCATTTTAATTATGTGAAGATAATATAAAATATATAAATTATTATTATTTTTTTTTTTAGATCAATTGAATCTATATTTTGATTCACCAATATATGGGAACTCAGATATTAGAGGTACTGCAGAAGGTTTTACAAATATTTTTAATATGGATATTAAACCTACAGATGTTGGAGTTCCATTTGATAATTCCCCCCCTGCTAGTATTCCAACTCCTAAGGTTAACCTTGTTGGTAATAGTCCTATGAAAATAACACCATATCTTGTATTTATTCCTATAGGTTTGTTAATAGGGCTCGTTTCCACAATTCTGAATTTAATGAATAAAGTAAGTAATGAAAAGGAATCTAACATATATATATATATATATATATATATATATATATATATATATATATATATATATGTGTATATTTAAAAAGAAAGAGAAAAAAAAAAGGAAAATTATATTTTTTATAATATATATTCACGTATCTTTTTTAATTAAATATATTTCTTTTTCTATTATAGAAAAAACCAATGATACCAGTGAATATAAAAGAAAAAATTAAAGTGAAAAGAGCGGTTCCTTCTGCTGAGCATATAAGAACAGATGAATTAGAAAAATTAAAAAAAAAAATAGGCGTTCAAAAAAAAGTTGAAATTATAGAGGACCCTTATAAAATAAAATTATTAGAAAGACAGAAATGGTTATGGAAAACTATTATAGAAATACATATGTTAATTTTGGAAGAACAAAGAAAATCAGAATGGGAATTTAATAAAGGAGATTTTTTAAATATATGTATTGATGAATTTTCAAATCAGGAAAAAAAATCAGATATAAATGTAATAAGAAGTGATTTGTTATTTGATGCACCAGAACATATAGAAACTATACGTATGATAAATAAGCAAAGTGATATGTGGTATGGATGGTTTAAACGACATGAACATATGTTAGAAAAATGGAAAGAAGAAGAATGGTTCTTAAGATTAAAAGAGAGTTGGCGGGGTGAAGAAGAAGAATATATGAATAGAGCTTATAAAGAATTATTAAATAATTTAAGAGGTAATAAATATCATATGTCTCAACGGCAAAAAATTCTTTGGAAACAATGGATTGCAAAACATCCATATAGAGTTAGGGAATTTTCTACAGATAAATGGTTTAATCAATTATTTGAAGAGCTAGAAAAGGAAGGAATCATATCTGATGAGGCCATAAGAAATTTTTTATCTTTACATGAAGAAGCATATGATAAAGAAAAAATCGAAGAATTTATAAAAATAAAAAGAAAGTGTTGGTGGTTATATTATGGATAAAAATATATATGTCAATATTGAAGGAACATATAAAGGAAGAAGATGTAGAAAGTGAAAAGTTATTTATTGATACATCTTTGGAAGAATTAAAAAAGAAAAAAGATATAGAAGAAGAAGTGATAGAAGATTTGAAAAAAGATATATATGAAAGAGATAAAATTAAAGAACTTGAAAAGTATAAAGGAGAAGATTGGTTTAAGCAAATGCAACAAGATTGGATTAGAAGAGAACATAAATTTATTTCGTCATATAATTTAAAAAGTGACGATGAAGAGAAGTTTCATGAATTTGTTAAAAAACCAACAATGGAAATACAGAAAGATTTATTAAAAGAACAGTGGAAAAATATAGAATTAAAATGGATTGATAAAGATAATGATGCACCTTGGTTAGAACATGAATTGTTAAAAAAAACGGAATATATAAAACCTGATGATAAAATGAAGCATGGAATAATTAAAGAGGATGATATTTATAGTGAAAAATTAAAAGTTTTTGATGAAATAGAAAAAAGGAGTATCTATTTGTCACGTAAAAAGGAATTGAAATGGAAAACCATCATTGAAATACATTTAGAGGTATTACACGATTGTAAAAAGGAAGAATGGGATAATAATAAAGGGATTTTTTAAATATATGTATAGAAGAATTGGTAAAGGGACAAAATGAAGATAAAAAAAATAAGGAAAATTATGATTATATAACAAATGAAAGTGATAATTATGATGTAGTCGAGAATATTAAATCATTTTGTAATACGTGGACAGATAGACAGAATTATATGTTAGAAAAATGGAATAAAGAAAATTGGTTTGTTCAATTAAAAAAATGATTGGGAAAAAGAACAAAATGAATATATGAGAAAGACATATAAAGAATTATTAATTAGTCTTAAGGGTGACAAATATAATATGTCTCAGAGACAAAAAATAATTTGGAGGAAATGGATTGCAAAAACATCATAACAAAATAAATGAAGAAATTATAAATATATGGTCAAATCAATTATTGGATGAGATAGATAAAAATGGTATTATTAGTGATGAAGCTATAAAAAATTTTTTATCTTTAGAAAAAGATATATCGGATAAGAATTTACTTAAATATAGGAAGAAAAAATTAGAAGTTATTTTATGGATAAAAATATATATGTCTGTTTTGGAAGAAGAGAAAAATAAAGAATTACAGAAAAGCAAGGAATCCTTTTTAAATACATGTATAGATGAGTTGAAAAAGGAAGAATATTCTGAGGAAAATAAAAAAATGATAACAATAGTTGATGAAATGAAAAAGGGATTTCATATATGTGATAAGGTAGAAGATTACAAAAAATGGAAAAATGAAGAATGGTATAAGGATTTAAAGAAAGAATGGATAAAAGAAGATAAATATATAGAATTCTATGGAATTAATGAAAAAGGATGAATTATATGAGGATGATTTGTTGAATAAATCCATTGTAGAATTAGAAAAAACTGTATCACTAAAACATTGGAATGATATGTATATAAAATGGATTGATGAAGATAACGAAAGAGATTGGTTACATATCGCAATAGATAAAGAAAATATAAAAACAGACGAAATAAATGAAGATATAAAATAGAATGATAGAATTGAATAAATTGAACGATTATTCCAATAATTTATATGATAAAAAGAGAATAAAATGGAAAACTATCATCGAAATACATATGGAAGTTTTGAATGACTGCAAAATTGAAGAATGGGAAATGAATAAAGGAGACTTTTTAGAAATATGCTTGGAGGAATTTGGAAATATGGGAAATATGGAATATTCCCATATTATAAATAACATGTTAATGGTAGGAGAATTAGAATATAAACATTTAAATATGGATATAATAGAAAGACAAAACGATATGTGGAACAGATGGATAGAAGGACACAGATATATGTTAGAAAAATGGAAAAAGGAAAAATGGTTTATTGTATTGAAAGAGAATTGGAAGAATGAAGAGAATAAATATATGAGAAAGGCTTATTTAGAATTGTTAATTAGTTTAAGAGAGGATGTTAAAAATCCAATGTTACAAAGGCAAAAAATTATATGGAGAAAATGGATTGCAAAAAATTTATATCATATAGAATCAAATGTTATGAAAAAATGGTTTGATGAATTACTGGAAGAAATTGAAAGAAAAGAAGCTATTGAAGAAGACGAATGTATTGATTTAATACAGATGGAAGAAAATGAAGAATGTTTAGAATATTTAAAAGAATATAGAAAGAAAAAATTAATATGTATCATATGGATAAAAATATATATGATGGTAATTGAGGAACATAAAAAAGAGGAATATTTGGAAAGTAAAGAAATATTTTTGGATACATGTGTGGATGAATTGAGAAATCAAGAAATTTTGGAGGGTAACGAATTATACATGTATGATATGAAAAAAAGTATCTTATTAAATGAAAAAAAAGAAGAAATAGAAAAATTAAAAATGAAAAATTGGTATCGAGATTTGAAAAAAGAATGGATGATTGAGGAAGATAGATATTTCAGATCAATAATAAATGAAGAAGACGATGAAGAATATAAAAATATGATAAGCAAGCCATTAAGAGATGTCGAAATGAAAATATCAAAAAAGCATTGGGATGATATTCAATTAAAATGGATAGATGAAGATAACGAAAGGGATTGGTTAAAAATTGGAAGTTATGAAAATGAAGAAAATAATTACGCTTATGAATATGTAAGAAATAGGAGGAAAAAATACATGGATGTTTATAGTGAATATTGTAAGAGGAATAGAAAAAAAAGTGGAAATAAAATATATGGAAAAATAAATAAAATAAATAGAGAAAATGATATATTGAATTATGATATGATTAAAGAGGATAACAACAATAATGATTATTTGATTGATTATATGTATAATGATATGGATAATACTTATGAACAAGGAGTTGACAATAAAAGAAAGGATGAATATTTTGATATTTGCTTTGATTTGTTGAAAAAAGGAAATATGTCTTATACGAATTTATGGATAAGAAATAAAACAATGGATGATTCATATGAATATTTGGATAACATTTTAAATAAAATGTTGGAGAAACATAAATTTTTGTTATATAATATGAAAGAAAGAAATAAGGTATTAATTGATGAATGGGGAACAGAGGAATGGTTTATTAATTTGTGGAATGATTGGAATGATGAAAGAAATAATCATATGAAAAGTATAATACCATATAAATACAATATTACAAATTTTGTTGAAGACGAATTAAAATGTATATATATTGAAGAAGAAAAAAGAATATGGAAAGAATGGATATCGAAAAATATAAATAATATTGAGGAATGGGAACATGAATACTGGTTTAATGATTTATTAGAAAAATATGAAATGTATACAATTGATTTTAGTGATGAAATATATAATACAGAATTGGAAAATTATTTGAAAGAGAAACTATTAAAAATAGCGTTAATAATGGATATATTTATGGCAATATTAGATACAAGTTTTAATGAAGTAAGTGAAGGGAACAATGAATATTTAACAAAATCAGAAATGGAAAATATGGAGTATGCTAAGATGTATGATTCTAATGATGAAGAGGAAAGAAAAAGTTTTATTTGTGAAGCAGATGAAGAAAATATGTATGAAAAGGAGGGTACTGAAGATGAGGAGGAAAAAATAAAAATAAGAAAATGGTTTGAAAATTGTATAACCGAAACACAAAATGGAAAGATAGCAAAAAAGAATAAGATGAGAAAAGGATCACTTCCAAAAGAATTAGAGGAAAAAGGAATTATGAGTGAAAACTTAGAAGGTGAAATTTCTGTATATAATAAACAAATGATAGAGCAAAAAATGAATATATTAAAAGAAAGTTATAGTAGAAACGGGGACAATAAATCCATGTTATGAAGGGATAAAAACGAGTGTAAAGAAAAGGTGACTGATTAATTATAAATATTTTGTTACGTATGGTACAAATCTTTATGATACATAAGATACTATATATAATTTAAAATATGGATATGTTTTTTTGGTGTGAGGCTTTTTAACATAATATATTTTATTAGTGTATCCACAGACATACACTTGTCAATTTGTTTATATATATATATATATATATATTTGTATATTTATTTATTATATATATTTTTTTTATTGCTTAATAATTTTATTTTCAAACGTTTTACACTCTTAAATGTTGTCGTAAACATGTCCATATTGGTCATTCTTAATATATATTTAATATTTGCATACAACATTTATACAATCTTTTAATTTAATTTTTATAAATTTATTTAAAATAAACTTCTTTTTAATTATGGTTTAATTTTTTTTTCTTTCAAATGAGTATCTTTATTGTTTAATTATATATATATATATATATATATATATATATATAGATATATTTATTTATTGTTCATTTAAGGAAAATAATTTATTTTTCACAATTTATTGTAGGAATAATGAACAAATTTATTTTAATTTAAAAAAAAAGAAAGAAAAAAAAAATATATATATATTTTAATGATGAAATATGAATAATTGTATTCATATTTTTGAATGTTCATAAAAAGAAAGAAAAAAAAAAAAAATATAGTATGTTGGAAAATTACGCTTTATGAATATATATATATATATATATATATATATATATATAATATTCCTTATATATTTTAATTTATTTTATGTCATTTTATTCATTTAATTTTTTAAAATAATATTTTTTAATTTTTCATTTTTATATATTAAATTATATATATAAAAATGTATGTTTATATTGATATATATAAATATATATATGTATGTACACATTTTTTTTTTTGAAAAAAAATAGCTGGAAGGGGTATATGTTTTAATAAATATAAATTATTTTAGTTGTCCCAACGATCCAGTGGGAAGGTATGTAAATTTGATTTGAAGTGACACAGGTTCGATTCCGCGTCCTTGAGTTTCTGAGAAAAAAAGTTGCAGCCCAAGATACTGAAGATTCGTTCGGAATGGGCAACAACATTTTTTTGTTTTTTTAATATATATATATATATTATATATATGTATATATATATATATATATGTATGTATATTGGTATAGCGTTAATTATATTTAATATTATTATAATGCAATAAAAAAAAAAAATATATATATTTTTTTAATGTAAATATTAAAGAAATATATAAAAATAATATAAAGCAATAATTCTTTTTTTTAAATAATCAAGGTAAAAAAAAAAAAAAAAAAATTTTATATTTTATAATTTCCCTGTTTTGTAATATGAATATACAAAACATTTTAATATTCTTTTTATGAATAATATTAAATATTTTAATGTATTTTTTTTTTTTTTTTTTTTTTTTTTTGTGAAAATATATATGTTAAAATACAGGTATATTTTATATATGTGTAAATTAAAAATTTTTATAAAATTTTTTGAAGTTTATATACATGTCCGAATATTTCGTATTTGTATTATTACATAAAGAATACCATGATTAATTTATAGAAAAAAAGGAAAAAGAAAAATTATATATATATATATATATATATATATATAATCCTTTAAGGATATGTTCCTTATTTGAATATAATTTAAAAATGTGTGTATTTATTTTATTCTTATGATTATTTCATAAGAGAATATATCCTTTAAGCTTATTATTTTGACTGATAAAAAGAAATAGGATTTTTTTTTTTTTCTTTTTAATGTTAACTTGTAATATTATAGAAAAATTGTTAAAAAAAAAATAGTGATATATATGTATTTTTTAAGGAGAACATACACATTCTTTTATTTTTTTTGAGTAAGAAGAAAAATATATGAAAATAAATATAATTTGCATAGAATTTTTTTATATATTTTGTATGAACAGTTTTTAAATTAAAAATATTTATAGGTATATATATATATGTGTGCATATTTTTTTTATGTGTATTCCCTTTATATATTATATATATATATATATATATATATATATATATATATATATATATTTCTCATGTATAATTTCAAAAAGGATATATACTTTTATTTTACATGAATCATTTGTTATACTCATGATGATATTGCCATCCATTTGATTCAGTTAGTTGAAAAACGTATAGACATAATATATGTACTTTAGAAGTTAAAATATATTTTAAGTTTTGTGTAAGATATTGAAAAAGATGAATATAATTAATATTATATATTTTTATAAATGAATAATTAATTTTTTTTTTTTTTTTTGAATGCAATGTTTATGTTTTTTTTTTTCTTTTTTTTGAACTTTTATATATGTATTCCTTTAAAATAATAAAAAAAAAAATAATAATAAATAAATATAAAAGTAGAAATAAAAATGAAAATAACAAAATTTGATAATTATATATTTTATTATGTACATGAACATTCATATAGAACATAACGTTTTGAAATCCTTGTAAAAAAGTTTTTTCATTTTTATAAATTATTCTTTGTGTATATTTTGTTATACATTTTGTTATACATTTTGTTATACATTTTTATTTTCATTTTATTTATATACATATTGAAGTATTCCGTAATAATTTTTTGTATTAATATTTGATTGATGAAGTTGAAAATATAATAATTTATAATGTTTTCATTTTTTTTTATTTGATATATGAGAGATAAAAAATGTTTTTGGTATAAAAAAATAGGAAAGACCGCTCTATTTTTATAAATACTTAATATTGATAAATGAAAAATTATAAAATTAAGAAGATACTTAGAAAAAAAATGTTCCTTATTTACGGAAGGATAAGTTTATCTATAAATTTACTAGTTTAAGAAGTATGTATATTATATACATTTCTTATTATATGTATATAAATAAAAATAAAATAAATAAATAAAAAAAAAAAAAAAATATATATATATATATATATATAATATAATATTTTTTTAATTATATTACTCATTTTATGTAAGAAAATATGAGTACCATTTTAAGAATGTATAGTCCTTTTTTTTGTGGGGGAAATGAGGAAAATTGTCAACTGCAAAAGAATGTGATAAAAATGGAGACAACTTAATTTAATAAAATATAAATACTTTTGGAATAATATAAGGTTAAACATATTGTATCGAATAAATGAAGAGAATATTTATTACATCATTAATCATATACTAATATAATGTAGTATTAAGACAATGCTCTATATATTTCAACTGCATAAATAACACACATATATATATATATATATATATATATATATATATATATATATATAAATATATTTATTTATTTATTTAATTATTTTGATTTATGTTACATATTTATTTTTGTAATGAATTAAATTTTCACATAATATATATTTTGATTTAATAACTTTTTTATTTTTTATAAAAAATAATATATTTTTTTCTATATATATTGAAAAAAAGTGTGAGCTAAAATTAATATCATTATAACATGTGCGAGCTATATTATTTTAAGAAAATTAGCAAAAAAATATAATTCATATTCTAAAAATATACATAAAAATATAAAAAAGTAATAACCTGAAATAAATTACAATCCTATAAAAACATAATACAACTTAGGAATACATAACTATAAACCCAAAAAAACATTATGTTTATTTTTTTTTTTTTAATGTATAGAAAAAATATTAAAGGTTTTGAACAAATAAAATATAATTTTTTTTTTATTTGTGTAAAAATAACTTTATAACATTTAAATAAAAAGACGTTGGTACTGAAGTATTCTTGTAGTAAGTTATAATAATAATAATATATATATATATATATATATATATATATATATGTGTGTGTGTGTGTGTAAACATGAATGAAAATATTTTATTTTATATATATTTTATATATATATATATATATGATATGCTGAAAATTATATATAAGAAGTATATTATTTTTTTCAATATATTGTGTTAAAGGATATTTTAAATTTTGAAGAGTTTCTTATAAAATATATATAATTTTTTTTTACGCGATATATAAAAAATAAATGAAGAACATAGGTAGTAATTTTGTTTTGAAGTTCTTTCTTTTAAAATGCATTCGTGTAGTTATTATAGGAATATTGTGTATGGGAATATTAGTAAGTGAATAAATAAATAAATAAATATATATATATATATATATATATATATATATATATTATCCCTTTTATGTTTAATTTTGTATAAATTTTATGTTTAAATTTGTTTAAATTTTATGTTTTAATTTTATGTTTAAATTTTATGATTATGTTTTTTTGTAACATTTTTTTTTTTTTTTTTTTTTTTTTTTGTAGTATTTACCAAATGATAGAAAAAATCAAGTATCATCCATTAAAACATCTGAAATAAATCAAAGAAAACTTTATGATTTACAAAAGTGTGATACAGGAGGAAAAAAGGATACAAAATTAAAAAATAAATTGGAAGGTACAAATGAACAACAAAATAATAAAAATAATTGTAAGATTTTAAATAATGAAGAGTTGTCAAGTACAACAAATAAAGAGTGTTTAAAAGTAGATTTAAATAAGGAAAAGGTCTTAAAATATATTAGTTCTGATAAAGAAAATCTTAAAGATAAAGTTATAAATTATAATGATCTTACAAGTAATTTAAATAGGAAGGATTTATTAGCTGTGCTTGAAACTATAAATGAAGAAACACCAAAAAATGATCTTATAAGTATATGGAGTCATGCGCTTGGAATAAATAGAGGAGACATAAATGAACTTGTAGATAAATTAATAGCTTACACAGAAGATTATATAAATAAGCATAATGAGAATAATATAGATATCAATAAAATGAAAACAATTTTAAATATTGATCCAAAAGGTTGGAATGATTTTAAAAGTGCATTTGTTATAAAATTAGTACGTGAAGATACTGTTTTTAGTCGAAGTTTTTATGAAATTCTAAAAAAAGAAAAGAAAATAGAGGACATCAAAAAATTAATTAAATCATTTATAGAATGTACTGATGCTATAAAGAATCAAGAATATGAAGATTATATAAAGATGTTTCATTATTTGTTTGAGAAATATATTAATTCTTTAGGAAAAAAAAAAAAAAAATAGAAAATAGATATTGAATATATATAAAGAATATTATGGTATTATAAATAATGAGAAACATCAAATTTAATCATAAAACAAATAATACATTAATAATATATATATATATATATATATATATATATATTTATTTTATTATAGGTTATTCGTGTGAAATCAGGTAAAAATATCTCTGTATGAATTATATATTATCCTATAAATGTGTGATTTATTATTTTAGTTTACATTCATCACACTGTTTTTGTTTTTACAGCTGTATCCTTATTATTGTAAGTTTCATATAGATATAGAGCTATATACACATATATACATATGTAAATAAATAAATATACATATATATATATATATATATATAACCCATATTAATTTCATTTAAATAATATGAAATTAGTTCTTTAATAATATAAATAGAAGAAGAATATTATCAATTATAAAGTCAGATTTTAAAATATTTAAAGAAATATTATAAATATTTAAACTATTTTATCAATTTAAGTGATCATTTATATTTTTTTCTAATGACAAAAATATATATATATATATATATATATATATAACCCATATTAATTTCATTTAAATAATATCAAATTAGTTCTTTAATAATATAAATAGAAGAAGAATATTATCAATTATAAAGTCAGATTTTAAAATATTTAAAGAAATATTATAAATATTTAAAATATTTTATGAAATTAAGTGATCATTTATATTTTTTTCTAATGACAAAAAAATATATATATATATTTAGGATTATATACATTTTATTATTAAAAATTGTATTATTATACATATGATTATATTCAGAAATATCTTGTAATCAATAATTGAAGAAAAACAATATTTATTTGTGTATAAAAATGAAATACATTATTATTATTTATTATTTATTATTATTATTATTATTATTATTATTATTTTTTTCTTATTAAATTAAATGATAAAATATATATAATAAAATATTTTCAATTTATTTTTTACCAATTTTTGGATATGTTTTTATAAAATATAATATTTTTGATGATTTTTTTTTCAATTTTATAATGTAAAATATATTTAATTAATAAATAAAATAAAAAAAAAGAAAAAGGATAAAATATTAAAAATATAATGTTTTACATTTAGGTGTGTATTATCGATTTAATCGTTGAAAATATTTTGTTTTGATATAAATTATGTTCCTCATTTTAATAAATGTATATTAATATATATATATATATATATATCCTTTTAATATATTATAAAAAAGATAAATGTTTAAAAGTAAAAAATATGTTATCATATAAAGATATATATAAATGATCGATCATGTATTTGAAATATTTTTAAAAGAATTATATATGAATGTTAATTTCTTCCATATATTTTGTTATTTATTTTTCAGCATATAGTATTAGTATTATTATAAATGGTTATATGGAAATTGTTAGTTAATTTTTACTCTCCGTTATATGATTTTACTTTTAAATGAAAACAGGAGTGTATTTATTATGGAACTATATATTGTTTGAATAGAAAAATTATTGAAAATTAATTAAGAAATAGAAGTTGTATTATCGAACTATTAATTTAAATACATATATATATTTATATAATATATATATATATATATATATATATTTTTAAAATTATAACATTTATACTATATATTATTTTATAATATTGTTTCTTTGTATTTTAGTCTATCAGGGTAATATTTATAATAAAGATCTTCTTCAACAGTTTGAAAATCTATAAGGGAACTAAGCTGAGGGTGTTTAATGTACTTTTTTATATGTCTTTTAATATTTCTGTATAATTCATATTGTTTTCTTTCATTTTTGTTTGTAATATATAAATATATAAATTCTTTAAAATCATTTTTTACATGATTTTTAATATCCAACGTGTCTATTAACTGATATGCATGTTCTAACCTGGAAGTATTTAATATATAAAAGATATCTGTTTTATTATCTATATTATTTGATGGACCTTTGTTATGCGTTTGTTCATTAATATCAGTTCATTTTATTGGATTAGTTCTTGATGACTTTTCTCTTAGATTTTTAAGAGTTGTTGATTGGGAATTATCATTTTGTGTCTTTTTAGTATTTATAGTACGGGTACTAGAAGCATGTTCAGTGTTTTCATTTATTTTTTTTTCTTTTTGTGACATTGTGGTGTATGTAATATGGAGGATTGAGCCAGTGATCGAAAAGGTATTATGTTTGTTTCATTGAATATACATTCTTGTTTTTGAATAACAATTTGTTGAATATCCTGTAAATAAATAAATAAATAAATAAATATATATATTTAAAATAATTTTTTTATTTTTTTAAAATATATTAGTAATATTTGAAAGATCAGAATAATAAAAAAAAATATTAAATATATAAATTATTTTATAAAATATACTATATTTAATTAGAAATATTATATATATATATATAATTATAATATTTTTCTATGGTGCATTGAAATGAAAGTAAATATTTTATAGAAGGAATATTTTTATTTAATATATGTTTGTTTATAATATATTATATTTTTTTTTTTTTTTATGAAAGAATAATTCATTTAATGATGCTTCAAAATATTTGTTCTTGGCTATAAAATAAATACGTTTCAGTTTATTCTCAATTTTTAATTAACATATAAAAAATATATGTATTTCTAATATATTATAATTTTTTAGTAATCTTTTGAAATATATATAATAATATAATATTTATTTAAATTATATTGTATTATTATTTATTATTTTATGTATGTGCATTGAATTAAATTTAAAGTATTAATTTGAATATAATTTTATATGTTTACTATTAAAGGTATATATATATATATATATCTAAATATATTTATATGAAAATTTATTTTTTATAATTATTGATTTTTTAAAACCTATATATAAAATTAGAATTAAAATACATATGTTTTAATATATACATATGTTTTATTTATATGTTTTTAATAGATAATATTATAATTTTTCAAGTTCATTATGTGAAGATTAAGAAAATAAAATAATATAATAATAATTGAGCTATCGTTAATTATTAATTATTATTATTATTTATTATTATTATTTTTTTTAATATAAGAAATAAAATCGTAATATTTATTAATTACATATGAAAAATAATATAATAATTGGTCTATATTTTATTGATATATTTTATTTATTATATATAATAATATATTTATATATATTTGTTTTGTTTCGTCTAGAAATTAAAATAAAATATACAACCACAAAATTGTTTTCTGTTTGTTCTTGTTTGATCTGTATCATATATATTTTTAATTAATAATTTTATTTTTAATAATAATAATAAAAAAAAAATATATATATATTTTTAAGAATAATGAAATAAAATAATCAATTTATTCTATTTTTATTATATGATATATTATTTTGTATTATTATATTATATTATATTATATTAGTTTTAAAATTAATATTATATTTTTTAAATTACAAGAAAATTTGTTATTATTTCTACAATAGTAATTATATTAATATGCATATTAGGATATTTATTTGATAAAAATCGTGAAAGCTATTATGATACATATATAATGGTTTACACTCATAAGAACTGTTGATCTACACATTTATATGTGTATTTGCAGGAAAACATATTGTTATTTATTAACACTTTATAATATATATATATATACATATATAAATAAATAAGATTTATTAAAATTTACTTTAATGTTAATTTATGAGAATGCTTATATATATGAGAGAATTATTTTAAAAAAAATTGAAAAAATAAAAAAATAAATAATAATAAAAATATATAAAATACAAAAAAAAAAATTATATTTATTTTATATCATATTTATTTTTTTTTTTTAAATATAAGTGAATAATCTCATAAAATAAATTATATGTATGATGAAAATATTACGTTATTATATTATAGTATTACGACAAAATTTCCGCTTATAAATTTATTATTTAAATTATACATTATAAAATATAATACATCATTGATACAAATTAAATCAATACAATTTAAAATATAAAATAATATTTTTTCCAATTAAGAATGAACACATATTACGTTAAAATATTATTATTTACCTTTTTAATAAATATATTAGTATTACCATATTATGTATGTATAAAAAATACATTATAATTACCATAACATACATATATAATAAAACAATTATTACATTTTCAATATATATTTGTTCATTAATCTTCTTTATTTTTAGGAAAATTGTCAAAATAACCATTATAATATAAGCTTCATACGAAATAACACACGAAGAACAACGATAAAATCAAGATTATTAGCACAAACTCAAAACCATAATCCACATTATCACAATGACCCAGAACTGAAAAAAATGATTGACAAATTGAATGACGAAGGAATTAAAAAATACCAACAAACTCATGATCCATATGAACAATTAAAAGAACTAGTAGAAAAAAAAAGGAACAAAATTAAAAAGTAGAAACGGCACAGAACCTATGACGACAGAAAAGGATTTATTTGAAACGTGTGAAGAAGTGTTTGGTAAAGAAAATCATATTATGCTAAAATCGGGTATGTACCCAAATGATGATGACGTATCAGATAAATCATCACCATGTGAATGCACCAATAATAATAATACAGAACTAGCAACTACAAAAGGCAAAGATAAGTATTTAAAACATCTAAAACACAGATGTACCCGTGGTATATGTACTTTTTCAGTCCTTAGTGCATTGTTAACATTGATAGGTTTGGAAGCTGCAAAAGCTGCTGCCCTGAGTGATGTTGCTTCATATGAATCATTTAAAACTTGTGTATCATCTGTTGCAATATTTAGTCTACTTGATAGATCAATTTTGCTTCCAGCATTTTTAGCATTGAGTAAGTGTGTTAATGGTGCTACTGATATGGCCGGAACTATTTCAACTGCTCCTATGGGCGCATTTTACCCCTGTGGTATTGCAGCTTTGGTTCTACTTATATTAGCTGTTGTACTTATAATCTTATATATATGGTTATATAGAAGAAGAAAAAATTCTTTGAAACATCAATGCAAGAAACATTTATGTAAGTAAGGTATTTTTTATAATATAAAGGACGTGACTTAATTATATATAAATTATATTTTATAATAATTCTTTTTTTTTTTTTTTTTTTTTTTTTTTTTTTTTTCTACATATATAATATTATTTAAATAATAAATTTTCAATGGAAAAATATATTTATACATATTATTTAATTCAAAACATAAAATCGTGTGACACAATTATTATATGTAATATATATTTATGACTTGAATAATATAAACAAATATATATAATTCTGATGTTAATTTTAATTACTGTAACTTATAATTCTTTTTATTCTTTTGAATTTTATATCCTAATATTTATTTTTAAAACCTTTATTCAATTTTTATATTAAATAAAGATTATACAATTAAATTATAAAACAATTTTTTCCTATTAATAATATTACTGTTAATTACAACGTATTTATACATCATAGAAATATTTTAAATATATTGTTTTATAACTAGAACAAATAAAATAGTATCGTTTTGTAAAGAAAAATATTATTTATGTTTTTTTTAATATTATATCCTATAAAATTCAATATTGTATATAAAAATATGTATTCTACCAAAATATATGGTAACGAATATTCAAATACCAATGATAAAATAAATTAAACAATTTTTTTGATTTCAAAAAAAAAAAATAAATGTGAATACAATATTTTAATGTTAATCGAAAATATGTAATCATTAAAAAGATATAATATTTTTCATTTTTAATTAGTAAAAAATAATTACATAAAGCATATATTTTTATATACATATATATATTTTGCAAACATCATATTTTATGAGTCTAAAACATAAGAACTACTCGATATATATACAATTCATATAATATATATAATAATGTTTTTCTTATACAAATGTATAATATATCAATACAAATTAAAAAGAAAATTTTTAAAATTCTAAAGAGTTCATAATTTTCATAGAAAAGTATAATCCAAGAAAATAAAGCATATTACATTCTTTATTTTCGAATATCACAAAATAGAAAATTGAAATAATATATATATATAATAATATATTATCAGAATCTTACTACCTGTAAATTATAAATATAATATATTAGTATAACATACAACAATACATAAAACTAACAATATACTATTTTATTATATGTATAATTTCTCATATTGTTAACTCCTTTTTTGTTTTTGTTGTTACTTAATAATAATAATAAATAAAAATATATTTTTTTATCATAATAATATGATTTAGTACTTTAGTAATAAATAAATATTTTAAATGATTTTACATAGTTTTACAAAAACCATAATATTAATCTTAGTAATAATATAGATAAATTAGAGAGAATTGTATAGCATACAACAAATTTTAGAACAAAACAAATAACATAATATATCAAAATTGATTTATTAATATATATGTATATATACTATTATTTTAAAAAGATTTTATATCATTTATTACGACAAACAATGTTTGTTGTTAATTGTTTTTATAACAACAATATTACGAAATTATATGTTTTAATAACCATTTAATATGTATTTCATATATATGTTCTAATATATTATTATGTATATATATATATGTTATATACAATTTCCAAAACTACAGTTTTACATATTTGTAAATAATTTACAACACACGAATACATTGTATTTTTACTATATTGTAACATATTATTGAAAAATATGAAAAGAATAAAAAAAATAAAAAAACAATGACCATTATAATTTATTGTGTGATATAACATTAAATTTCATGACAAATTAAGAATTAAAAAAAAAAAAAAAAAATTATAAAAAATGCAAAATGTTTTGAAAAAATTTTTTTAATATTAATTTTTTTTTTTTTTTTTTTTTGTGTTTTAAATAAAATGGCAAATGTGGTTCCACTATAAAAAAAAATATATATTTGCATAATGGGAAAATAATTGTTAATTATATTAAATAAATTATAATAATATTTTAGATTAAACATATTTAATTTATTTATAAAATAAGTTATTATATATATGAATTTTTTTAGTTATAATTTAAATCATAAAATAATATAAATAATAAAATAAAAATGAAAGTCCATTATATTAATATACTATTGTTTGCACTTCCATTAAATATATTGGTAACATTATGTGATAAATGAATAAAATATTCATAAATATGATTACAATATATATATATTTATTACGATACCATTTTTATAATTATTAAATCTTCATATTCATATATAATATATATATATAGTTTAAATATACATATTTATTACAATTATATATAAAATAATAAACATCTAATTATAACATACATATATATATACACTTTTTGTATAGGCACATAATAAAAATAAACCATACTCCAAACAACATACACAAACCAACAGATCATTATGCGAATGCGACCTATATATTCCTAATTATGATAGTGACCCACAAATGAAATCTGTGATGGATAATTTCAATAAACAGACACAACAGAGATTTCATGAATATGACGAAAGGATGAAAACTACACGCCAAAAATGTAAAGAACGATGTGACAAAGAAATCCAAAAAATTGTTTTAAAAGATAAATTAGAAAAAGAATTAATGGACAAATTTGTCACGTTACGCACGGATATACAAAATGATGCTATTCCCACATGTGTTTGCGAAAAGTCGATAGCGGACAAAGTTGAAAAAGGATGTTTGAGATGTGCACAAAATTTGGGAGGGATTGTTGTACCCTCATCAGGAGTAATTGGAGAAATTGCTGCACTTTCTCTAAGTGCGTGGAAAAATGCTGCCACGGCTTCCGCTATTGATTTCGCTACTAAAGCGGGTATAAAAGCAGGTATTGCTAAGGTCATTGCAAAAATAAAAGAAATTGATCTTTTAAACACTCATTTGAAATCGGTTGATTGGACAAAATTCATTAATGGAATAAATTATAACACTGTCAGTGGTGTTTCTGTAGCTGCAAAGGATGCCTCCGCTTCAATTGGAAAACCGTGCGTACTTGGCAGTAAAAATATAAAACCTCACTGTGATGCCATATATAATAGGGGCCAAGAATGGTTTGGTACAGCTGTAAAAGAAGGTATTGCAGCTACTGCTACCAAAACTGAAAGTGTTGAAAAAGCTGCCATGGGTACTATAGAAAGTACAACAACTACAAGTACTACTGCTATTATTGCTTCTGTTGTTACAATTGTAGTCATAGTTTTAATTTTGGTAATTATTTATTTGATTTTACGTCATAGACGAAAAAAGAAAATGAAGAAAAAACTCCAATACATAAAATTATTAGAAGAATAGATATTATTATGTGTTTGGTATTTTTTTTGATGTTGGTAGGACCTTTGGTACACGTACTGTTTTTCTTTGAATATACCATGTTTGTTTTCTCCATTAAAAACAACTATATAATTTTATATGTATTACGTTTTTATATATATAATTTATTTTGTTACCATCCTATTTATTTATTGAGTAGAATTCTTTTTTTTAAAGGCCTTTCAACTTTAATAAATAATGTATTTGTTAACTTATTTTAAATAATTCTTATAAATATCTATAATTACATTTATTTTTTAAAGAATACAACACATATTTATTAAATGCTTTATATTAGTTGTTATATAAAGTAATAACTCATAAACAAATATAAAATATATATTATAATATAATATATAAATATTCGTGAACATTCATGAACGATTTTAAAATTCAATTTTAATAGTATCCATGTAGCTATTAATTCATGAAATGGATCGATCGGCTATTTATTACACATAATGCTAGAAAATGTTTTATTCCAAAAAAAAAAAAATATATTCGTACCATAAGATATATAATATTATAACAATATTTTAATGTTCTTCTTTTTCATTGTTCTTTTTTTGTTCTTGTTTTTTCATATTGTTCTAGTTATTAATTTTTCTTTTTTTTTTGGTTTAATGTTTTTTTTTTTTTTTTTTTTTTTTGGTACTCATACGTACTATCATCATCATTATAGGAAATAATTTAATTTTTAGAAATATTATGAGTTTTTTTTCTTTTATAGTTATAAATTATGTATAAAATAAAAATAAATGATTCTTTGTTTTTTCATAGTATATATATAATGTCGTGTTACTTATTTAATGTATAATAATTTATTTATTAAAATATATAGTAATTAATTATTTTGTTACAACATGTAATAATACAATTTATGTATGAAAATTGTGAAATAGAATAACTACTATTTTAACAAATATATATATATAATAATAATTATAAATAGAATATATATGTATAAGATAAAACAATACAATGTATTGTGTAATAGTATATATAATTTCTCTTTTGATTAATTTTTTTTTTTTTTTTTTTTTTTTTGAATTTTCTTTTCTAATAATAACAAATATGAAAAATATTTCTTTGTGATAATTATATAATTAAAGAGTTTACTAATTAATAATTTTTTTAAATTAATTTCAGATATATTTTAAAAATAATAATATTAATGCTTTCAACTATGTAGATAAATTAGAGAGAAAGGTATTACATACAACAATTTTTAGAACAAAAAAAAAAAAAAAAAAAATACAATTACTATTAGTTTGAAAAATACTTATATCTTTTATTATGATGCACAATATTTATTGTAAAGTGTTTTATATAATTGAAATAATACCAAATTTATGTTGTAATATCTATTATATGCATATATGTTCAATAAGTTCTTATATACGTATTGTACAACTTTAACAATTATTTCTGTACAAATTTGTATATAATTTACAACACGAAAAACAAAAAGTTGTTTTAATCTATAGTTTTGCTCATTATATACATATACAAGAATAAAATTGTCATTATAATTTATCGTATAATATAAAATTAGATTTTATTAGAAATTGAAATGATAATTTATAAAAAAATATGGAAATATTTTATTATATTTTGTTTCAGAAATTTTAATTATTTTGTTCTTCTCAATAAATGCAAAAATATGGTTGTACTAAAAAAATATATTTACATAATGGGAAAAATAATTGTGTATTATAATACAAGCCTATAATAATATATTAAATATATGTAATGGATTTTAATAAAATGAAATTAAGTATTTTATATATGAATTTTTTTAGTTATATTTTTAATCATAAAATTATATAAGTATTACATTAAATATGAAACTGCACTACTCTAAAATAATATTATTTTTTCTTCCATTAAATATATTGGTAACATCATATCATGTACGAACCGAAAAATTTATAAATATATATATATGTAAAGTTTTATTATTTATATAAATATACGATATAGGTATTTATAACAAATATATATAAAATCATAAATTATTATTAAATATGAAAAAAATATATATATGATATATTTTTTATAGGTACATAATAATAATAATGAACCATACGTAAGAACACATCATACACCAAAATATATATCACGAGTATTAAGCGAAGGTGACACACAATCGTCAAATTATGATAAGGATGCAGATATCAAATCAGTGAGGGAACAATTTGATGACCGTACATCAGAAAGATTACGAGAATATGATGAAAGAATGCAAGAAAAACGCCAAAAACGTAAAGAACAACGTGACAAAAATATACAAAAAATTATTGAAAAGGATAAAATGGAAAAATCATTAGCGGAAAAAGTAGAAAAAGTCTGTCTTATGTGTGGGTGTGGGCTAGGAGGTGTTGCAGCAAGTGTTGGGATATTTGGTACAGTTGCTGTAAAAGAGTTGACAAAAGCTGCGTTGGTAGCTGCTGAAAAAGTGGGTGCTACTGAGATTGCGGCCGCTAAAGCTATGGGTGTTGAGGCAGGTATTAATGCAGTCATTGAAGGATTAAAAGCATTGGGTGTATCACGTTTAGATAATAAGGAATTGGTATCCTATATTACTGCAACAAATTATACTGATATCACAAACATTGCTCGTGCTATAAATAGTCAATATAAAACAGATTCATGTGTTCTTGGTGGCTCTGGCACTGATCATTATGTTTGCACGTGGGTGAACGAAAAATTTTTTGCTGCACAGGAAATTCAACGCAGGACTCGAGTTGGAACTGTTTCAACGAATAATGTTATAAACAAAACTGTAGAAGATATCGTCTCAAATGCCAACAAAGCTGCTAGCGTAGCTGAAGAAACGGCTATTGAAGATGCTATAAAAATAAGCACTGATGCAGCAGAATCAACATATGCTGGTAGCCAAACTGCTATTATTGCGTCTGTTGTTGCAATACTAATTATAGCTTTAGTTATGATAATTATTTATTTAGTTTTACGTTATCGTAGAAAAAAGAAAATGAAGAAAAAAGCCGAATACACAAAATTATTAGAAGAATAGATATGTGTCTGATATTCTTTATAGATAGTTTTGTGTATGCATTACATTTAATTTAATGTAAATTTTTTTTTTTTTTTTAGTATTTATTACATTTTTATAAGTAATTTTTTTTGTTACCATCGTATTTATTTATTAGTTATTGTATTAATTATTTAATTATTATTATCTTTTTTTTTAAAGACCTTTTAACTTTAATAAATAATATATTTGTTATTTTATTTTAAATACTTCTAATATATATATATACTACATATAATTATATGAAGTATTCAAAGAACATAATATGACATATATTTATTAAATGCTTTATATCGTTTGTTATATAATCGAATATATATAATCAAACAAATACAAAATATATCATATTATATTATATAATTATTCTTGAGTATCCATCAAGAATTTCAAAATTTAATTTTAATAGAATCAATGTATCTATTTATTTTTAAAATTTATCCATCGTTTATTTTTTTAACATATCATTAAAAGGTGTTTTTTTCTAAAATAAAAAAAATATATATACGTATAACGTCCATGATATTATAACAATATTTTAATGTTTTCTATTTTCGTTGTTCGTTTTATATTCTTGATTTTTCATTTTGTCCTAGTTATTAATTTTGCTTATTTTTTTTTTTTTTTTTTGTACTCATACATACTATGATCATGAATAAAGGAAATAACTACATATTAAGAAATATAACGAACTTTTTTTTTTTAACGTTTCTAATTACGTATAAAATAAAAATAAATGATTGTTTGTTTTTTTCATAGTACATATAGTATGGTGTTATTTTTTTAATGTATAATAATATATTTATTAAAATATATAGTCATTAATTATCTTGTTACAATATATAATAAAATTAATGTATGATAACTTGTGAAATAGTATAACTTATATTTTAAGAAATATATATATATATATATATATATATATATATATAATACACGTTATGAATATAATATATTTGAATAACATAAAACAATATTTAAAATATTAGAATGTATTATGCAATAGTATGAACAATTTCTTATTTCGTTAATTGTTTTTTTTTAATAATAATAAATAAAAATATATTTTACCATAATTATATAATATAATACTTTAATGATAAATGAACGTTATAAATTATTTGTTATATTTTTATAAGAATAAAAACCATAATATTAATCTTAGTAAGAATATAGATAAATTAGAGAGAATGGTTTAACATACAAGAAATTTTAGAACAAAACAAATAACATAATATATGGAAAATGATTTATTAATATATATATATATATACTATAATTTTAAAAAGATTTTATATCATTTACTATGGTACACAATGTTTGTTGTTAATTTTCATTTTATAACAACAATGTTACGAAATTATATGTTTTAATAACTATTTCATATATATTTGTTATAAAGTGGTATTATATATATTTGTCATATACAATTTCCAAAAATTATGGTTTTACACATTTGTAAATAATTTACAACACATTGATATATTGTATGTTTACTATATTGTAACATATTATTAAAAAATATGAAAAAAATAAAAAAAAATAAAAAAACAAATACCCTTATAATTTATTTTGTTGATATAAAATTAAATTTTATAATAAAATTAAAAAAAAAAAACAAACAAAAAAGAAAAAAATTATAAAAAATGTAAAATTTTTTCATAAATTTTTTTAATATTAATTTTTTTACATTTTTTTTTTTTTTTTTTTGGTAATAAATAAAATGGCAAATATGGTTCCACTACAAAAAAAAATATATATTTACATAATGGGAATATAATTGTTAATTATATTAAATAAATTATAATAATATTTTTTGTTAAACATATTTAATTTATTTGCAAAATAAAATAAAATATTTTATGTGATTTTTTTAGTTAAAATTTTTATCATAAAATAATATAAGTATCACAATAAGAATGAAAGTCCATTGTATTAATATTTTATTGTTTGCGCATGCATTAAATATATTGGTAAAAAAATGTCATGTATACATGAAATAATAATAATAATAATAATAATAATAATAATAATAAAATATATATGTGAATTTTTATTATTTATGTAAATATACAATATACATATTTACAACAAATATATAGAATCATAAACAACTAATTATAACAAAAATAAATATGATATATTTTTTATAGGTAAATAACCACACGAAAACATCCATCACACATCATACCCGAAAAATACCAAGTACCAGATCATTATGCGAATGCGACTTATATATGCCTAATTATGATAATGACCCACAAATGAAAGAAGTAATGCAACAATTTGAGGATCGTAGCTCACAAAGATTTCATGAATACGATGAACGTATGATGGAAAAACGAAAGCAATGTAAAGATCAATGCGATAAAGAAATACAAAAAATTATTTTAAAAGATAAATTAGAAAAAGAATTAACCGAAAAATTTTCCACGTTAGACACGGATATACAAAGTGACGCCGTTCCAACATGTGTTTGCGAAAAGTCCATAGCGGACAAAGTGGAAAAAGGGTGTTTGCGATGTGGAGGTGTGTTGGGTGGGGGTGTGGCGCCCGGTTGGGGTTTGCTCTGTGGTGTAGGGTATGCAGGGTGGAAAGTCGGCGCTCCCGTTGCGGCTAAGGCTGCGGCTAAGGTTCAGGCTGCTTTTGCTGCTATTGAAAAAGGTATGGAAGCCGCTGTTGATGGTTTAAAAATTGTTAATGGTCTTGAGATGTTACTTGGTGGAAATATTAAAGATTTGGTTACTCCAACAAATTTTTATAGTCCTGATGCTCTAGTAGCTGTAGTTGAAAATGTGCAAAAAACAAAATGTGTGGTGCCTGATGCTAGTTCTGGTACTTTTTGTAACGCTTTCGAAAGGGTATTCGATTCCGCAATGAAGCCAAAAACAGTACACGCTGCAAAGGATGGCTTTGCAGCTTATGAGACAGAATTCGCATCCAAAACAAAAATATTTACAGGGAAAAACCTAGCCGCAGTAGAAGCTGCAAATACTAGTTACCAGACTACTATTATTGCTTCCATCGTTGTAATAGTGGTCATAATTTTAATTATGGTGATAATATATTTGATTTTACGACATCGAAGAAAAAAAAAAATGAAGAAAAAACTCCAGTACATAAAATTATTAGAAGGATAGTTATTAATATGTGTTTGGTAATTTTTGATGTTAATAGGACGTTTGTTACATGTGCGCTTTTCCATTGAATGTGCCAAGGTTTTTTTTTTTTTTTCCATTATAAATAACTATATTATTTTTATATGTATTAAGTGTACACACATATATTATATTTTGTTATGCGTCAATTTTTTTTGATTATTTATAGTATTAATTTGCTATTATGTTAATCTTTTTTTTATTTTCAAAGACATTTAATATTTAATAAATCATATATTTGTTAATTTATTTTAATTACTTCTTATATATATATATATATATACTACATATAATTATATGAAATATTCTAAGAACATAATATAACATATATTTATTAAATTCGTTATAGCTTTTGTTATATAATGGAATATATATAATCAAACACATAAAAAATATATCATATTATATTATATTATATTATATAATTGTTCGTGAGTATCTATCGAGTATTTCAAATTCAATTATAATAAAATCAATGTATCTATTAATTTATGAAATGGATCTATAGGCTATTTATTATACATATCATTAAAAAATATATTTTTTCTAAAATAAAGAAAAATATACGGTATCACGAAGGTCGTGCTATTGTAGCAATATTTTAATTTTTTCTATTTTCGTTGTTTTTGGTTCGTTCTTGCTTTTTCATTTTGTTCTAGTTATTAATTTTGCTTTTTTTTTTTTTTTTTTTGGTACTCATACATACTATGATCATGAATATAGGAAACAAATTCATTTTAAGAAATATGAAGAATTTTTTTTTAAGGTTTTTAACTACGTATAACGTAAAAATAAATGATTCCTGTTTTTTTTAAAGTATATATAATGTCATGGTATTTGTTTAATGTATAATAATATATTTATTAAAATATATAGTCATTAATTATTTTGTTACAACATGTAATAATATAATTAATGTATGATAAGTTGTGAAATAGTATAACTTCTATTTTAAGAAATATATATATATATATATAATTATTATTATTATTATTATTATAAATAGAATATATTTGTATAAGATAAAACACTACATAAAACAATATAATGTATTGTGTAATAGTGTATATAATTTCTTATTTCGTTAATTTTTTTTTTAATAATAATAAATAAGAATATATTTTTTTATTTAATATTATGATCTAGTACATTAGTAATAAATAAATATTTTAAATGCTTTTAAATATTTTTATAAAAATAAAAACAATAATCTTAATCTTAGTAATAATATAGATAAATTAGGGAGAATGGTTTAACATACAACAAAATTTAGAACAAAACAAATAACATAATATATCAAAATTGATTTATTAATATATATGTATATACTATTATTTTAAAAAGATTTTATATTATTTAATACGACAAACAATGTTGTTATTTTCTTTTTATAAATGCAATATAACGAACATATATGTTTGAATAACAATTTCATATGTATTTCATGTATATGTTTTAAAATGTTATTATATATATATGCGTCATATAAAATTTCCAAAACGTGGGTTTTACACATTTGTAAATAATTTACAACACATTGATATATTGTATGTTTACTATATTGTAACATATTATTAAAAAATATGAAAAAAATAAAAAAAATCAAAAAAAAATTTTAATTGTGATATATCGTATGATATAAAATAAAATTTCATTAAAAATTAAAAATTTTAAAAATAAAAAAAATTTGTAAAAAATGTAAAATGTTTTCATAAATTTTTTTAATATTTTTTTTTTTTTTTTTTTGTTTTGTTTTATGTTATAAATAAAATGCCAAATGTGGTTCCACTATGGAAAAAAAAATATATATATTTATATAATGGGAAAATAATTGTTAATTATATAAAATAAATTATAATCATATTTTAGGTTAAACAAATTTAATTTATGTATAATATAAAATAAAATATTTTATGTGATTTTTTTAGTTATATTTTAAATCATAAAATAATTGAAGTATCACAATAAAAAAATGAAAGTCCATTATATTAATATTTTATTGTTTGCGCATGCATTAAATATATTGGTAAAAAAATGTCATGTATACATGAAATAATAATAATAATAATAATAAAATATATATGTGAATTTTTATTATTTATGTAAATATACAATATACATATTTACAACAAATATATACAATCATAAACAACTAATTATAACATACATACATATATATCCACATTTTTATAGGTAAATACCCACAAAAAACCATCCATCACCACACAACATACGCCAAAAATACCGACCACCAGGGCATTATGCGAGTGCGATTTATATGCACCTGCCAACTATGACAATGACCCACAAATGAAAGAAGTTATGGAACATTTCAATAAACAGACACAACAAAGATTTCATGAATATGACGAAAGGCTGCAAAGTAAACGACAGCGTTGTAAAGAACGATGTGCCAAGGAAATTCAAAAAATTATATTTAAAGATAAATTGGAAAAAGAATTAATGGACAAATTTGCCACATTGGACACAAATATACAAACTGACGCCATTCCAAAATGTGTTTGCGAAAAATCTATAGCAGATAAAACAGAACAATTTTGTCTTAACTGTGGTAAAAACATGGGAGCGATTGCACCCTGGTGGGGGTTAGTCTGTGGTTCAGGGTATGCGGGTTGGGAAGCAGGTGCCACGGCTGCCGCTATTGCAGCTGCTGAAAAAGCAGGTATTGATGCTGGTGTAAAGGCAGTAATTGCAAAAATAGAAAAATTATTTGAAGTTATGCTTTCGGGTGTAAAATGGCCAAATTTCATTAGTGAATTAAATTATGACACTGCCAGTGGTCTCGTTAAAGCTGTTACGAAAGCCATAGATTCATGTGCAAAAGCCAACACATCAACCAGAAAAATAGAACACGCGCGCGAAATCTTAACTAATGCGGAAGGAACGTTCGGAAAATATATAGCTGCTGCTAAAGATATTACTGAATCCACAACTAGAAGTGTGAAAACAGCTAAACTTGGTGAGGTAACAACTCAAAGTACACAGTTGTACACCGGAATTGTTTACTCCGTCCTTGCCATAATAATTATTGTTTTAATTATGGTGATCATATATTTGATTTTACGTTATCGAAGAAAAAAAAAAATGAAGAAAAAACTCCAATATATCAAATTATTAGAAGAATAAATATGTGATGTTTAGTATTCTTGATGTTAAGACGTTTGGTACATGTATAGTTTTTCCTTGAAGGTAACAAGGTTTTTTTTTCCATTACAAAATAACTATATAATTTTTATATGTATTACGTTTTTACACATATATAATGTATTTTGTTACCATACTATTTATTTATTGAATAGTATCCTTTTTTTTAAGGACCTTTCAACCTTAATAAATAATGTATTTGTTAATTTATTTTCAATATATTATATATATATATATATATATATATATATATTTGTGCATTTATATTATATATAATTATATCAAACATTTTAGGAACATAATATGACATATATTTATTCAGTTCGCTATATGAGTTGTTTTATAAAGGAGTACATAATAATACAAATATAAAATTTATATTATATTATAATATATAATTATTCGTGAATATCCATCATCCATTTCAAAATTCAATTTTAATAGTATCAATATAGTTATAATTTTATATAATTCATTCTTCGGTTATATATTGAACATAATGCTAAAAAATACTTTTTTCTAAAATAAAAAAAAAAATATATACGTATAAGGTTCATAATATTGTAACAATATTTTAATGTTCTGGTTTTTCGTTGTTCCTTTTTCGTTGTTCCTTTTTCGTTCTTTCTTTTTTTCTTTTTTGTGTTTTTCCTCCTCCTTATGTTTTAATGATTACTATAATTATAGGAATTATATTAATGTTTAGAAATATTAAAAAAATTTGTTTTTTTTATTTTAACGTTTCTAATAACGTATAAATTAAAAATAAATAACTCGTTTTTTTTTTCGTAATATGTATAACATAATGTCATTTGTTTAATGTATAATAACATAATTATTAAAATATATAGTAATTAATTATTTGGTTACAACATGCAATAATACAATTAATGCATGATAAATTGTAACATACTATTACTACTTTAAGAAATATATATATATATATATATATATATATATATATATATATATATATATAATTATTATTATTATTATTATATATACTATATATTTGTATAAGATATAACACTACAAAAAACAATACAATGTATTTTGTAATAGTATATATAATTTCTCATTTTCATTAATTCTTTTTTTTTTTTTTTTTTTTTTTTTTTGAATTTTTTTTTCTAATAATAATAAATATTAAAATTATTTTTTTGTGATAATTATATAATTAAATAGTTTAATAATTAATAATTTTTTTAAATAAGTTCAAATATTTTTATAAAAATAATAATATTAATCTTTGTAACTACGTAGATAAATTAGAGAGAGAGCTATAACATACAACAATTTTTAAAACAAAAAAAAAAAAAAAAAAAATACAATTACTATTAGTTCGAAAAATACTTATTTCTTTTATTATGATACACGATATTCATTGTATATTGTTTTATATAAATGAAATGATACCAATTTTATGTTGTAATATCTATTTAATATGTATATACTAATATAGTTTTGTATAAGTATTGTGTATATGTAACAATTATTTCTCTAAACATTTGTATATAATTTACAACACAAAATAAAACAAGTTTTTTGTAACTATAGTTTTACTTGTTATATACATATATTGAAATAAAATTAATATTATAATTTATCGTAGGATATAAAATTAGATTTTAGTATAAATTAAAATTAGAATTTATAAAACATATGGAAATAGTTTATTATATTATTTTCAAAAATTTTAATTATTTTGTTCTTCTCAATAAATGCAAAAATATGGTTGCAGTAAAAAAATATATTTTTATATAATGGGGAAAATATTTGTGTAATATAATACAAGCCTATAATAATATTTTAGTTTCAACATATGTAATTTTGTTAGTAAAACAAAATTAAGTATTTTATGTGATTTTGTTATAATTTTAATCATAAAATATCACAATAATTATGAAACTGCACTACTCTAAAATATTATTATTTTTTCTTCCATTAAATATATTGTTAACATCATATCATGTACGAATCAAATAATTATAAATATATATATACATATATATATAGTATTTTATAATTTATGTAAATATACAATATACATATTTATAAGAAATATATATAAAATCATAAATTATTACTAAATATAACAAAAATATATATATTACATTTTTTATAGGTGCATAATAAAAGTAAACCATACATAACACCAGATCATACACAAACCAATAGATCATTATGTGAATGTGACATACAATCATCAAATTATGACAATGACCCACAAATGAAAAGGGTAAAGCAACAATATGATGATCGTACATCACAACGTTTTGAAGAATACAAAGAGCGTTTGAAAGGTAAAAGACAAAAACGTAAAGAAGAACGTGACAAAAATATACAAAAAATTATTGAAGAAGATAAAAGGGAAAAATCATTAGCACAAAAAATAGAAAGAGGATGTCTTAGATGTGGGTGTGGGCTAGGAGGTGTTGCAGCGAGTGTTGGAGTATTCGGGGGATTGGGTATCTATGGTTGGGAAATGGCCAAGTTGGCAGCTGCTGAAAAAGCAGCTGCTGCTAAGGGTGCTGCGGCAGGTGTGCAAAAACTAATTGATACGTTAAAAGAACAATTAGGTATACCCAATTTGTATAACACTCCATTGGGAAAATTCATTACTACAGAAAACTACTTGGATGCTACTATAATTGTTGAACGTGTCAAAATGTTTTACCAATCATTGCCCAAGGCAGACTTAACACGTGAAAACTATTTGAAGTTTTACTCTTACAAAAGTTTGGGAGAACCTAATGGTACTCAACGTTTACTGGAAGAAGCAAAAATTATTGTTGGAGAAGCTAAGGACATAGCTTCTAAAGAGGCTCTTAGGGTTACTGAAACTCAAATGGCAGCTCTTAAAGATGGTGAACTTGCAAAAATAGCAGCTACAAGCACATATTCGTACAGTGCAATTGGTTACTCCGTCCTTGCCATATTGATTATAGTTTTATTAATGATAATAATTTATTTAGTCTTACGCTATCGTAGAAAAAAGAAAATGAATAAAAAAGCCCAATACACAAAATTATTAAATCAATAAATATATGGTTCCATGATATTAATTTCAATTTAATGCTTTGTGAATTTTAGATTTATAATACATGGATATTATGATAATTCAATTTTTATAACACTATATATATATTTTTTTTTGTTTATACTTTTGTGGTTATTAAATTAATTAATTTATATTTATTTATTTAATTTTTTTTAGTAAAATGACTGTAAATTATATATTCTTTTTTTTTTTAATAAAGATTTTATATAAATATGCATATATATATATATATATATATATTTATAATACACTCATTAAGAGCAACTTGAACATATGTATTTTAAATTTCTCATATAAAATAATATGTAATGAAACATATTATATAATAAATATATTATATTATTAGTCTTATATTGATATATTATTTTAAATTGAATTATATTAATATAATATAAACTAATATAAATAAATCTAATTTTAATTAATAACATTAATCTTTATCATTTGTACGATATTATTTTTTTAATATATATATATTATTATTTTACGTTACCATGTCACATGTAAAATAAAATGATATGTTAATTATTTTTATCTTATTTATAATTTTTTTTTTTTTATATTTTTTCCCTTTTAATAAAATAAAATGTGTGCCATATTATTACAGGACACATATTAAAAAAAATATAATATATATATACATATTTAATATAGTAACCACAAAAATATATTGAACATGTTATATCTATATATAAACACATTATAATATTATAAAAATGAATTAACGTAATATTACAATAATTATTATTATAAAATAGTAACATTATATTATATATAATAATTATAATTGTATTAAAATAATTATATTTATGAAACATCAGTTTTTTTTTTGACTATACTAATATATATATAATTAATATAATAGAAAATTTGAAACAATATAAAAATATTAATAACTTGAAAAATATTAAAAATAAATATATATATATATATATATAATTTATTTTTTTCTATTTATGTATATATTATTATAAAGAATCTATTATTATTAATATTATAGAATAGTAAAAATTACTATATTTTTATTTTTAAAAAGTACAACTTTAAGAAAATATTATTACAATGTAATCATTCCCCATTAGTTTTTTATATATTGTACAAATATTATAAGTTAATTTGTATTATATAAATATATTAGATATATGTAATGTTTAAAGCACAAAAAAAAAAAAAAAAAATAGTAAATATATATATATAATAATTATAATATATATATTTATACAGAGGAATAAAAAAAAACAGTATGTTACTATTTGGTATCCTTAGAAAATCTTCTAAATTATATTCTTGTAATTATAATATATTTCTAATTTATTAAATTATATTTTTTATAATTAGCTAATATAGATTTCATTTAAATATACTATTATATATATATATATATATATAAATTATGATAGCATTATTATGTAACATAAAATAATAGATAGAATAGAGAGAATTTTCTATCGCAGAATAACGCTAAGAAACAAAAATGAGGAAAACGAAAAAGGAAAAATATAAATATTAAAATATATATATATGAATGTATTTTATTATATTAGTTTCAGGATTAATATTATATTTTTTAAAGAACAAGAAAATTTGTTATTATTTCAAAAATAATTATTATATTTCATTATATTTTAGGATATTTGTTTGATAAAAATCATGAGGGCTATTATGATATGTATGTGGTTTATACTCATAACAACTATTGTTCTACACATTTGTATATAATTTACAACACGAAAAACAAAACAAGTTGTTTGTAACTATAGTTTTATTTGTTATATACATATATATAAAAATAAAATTGCTATTACTATTTATGGTTCGATATAAAATTAGATTTTAGTAGAAATTAAAATGATAATTTATAAAAAATATTGAAATGTTTTATTATATTATATATTTTTTTTTCTTCCTATTTATTAGTTTTTAATTTTTTTTCTTTTTTAGAATAAAAGGGAAAAATATGGTTGCAGTAAAAAAATATATTTACATAATGGGAAAAATAATTGTGTATTATAGTACAAGCTAATAATAATATTTCAGATTAAACATATATAATTTTTATATCACAATAAAATATATTATTATATATGAATTTTTTTAGTTATAATTTTAATCATAAAATAATATAAGTATCACAATAAATATGAAACACTACTGCTCTAAAATATTATTACTTTTTCTTCCATTAAATATATTAGTAACATCATATCAAGTAAGAACCAAACATTTATAAATAAATAAATATAAATATACATATATATATATATAAAGTTTTATTATTTATGTAGATGTACAATATACATATTTAAAACAATTATATATATATGATATTTTTTTTATAGGTACATAATACGAATAAACCATACATAACACCATATCATACACAAACCAATAGATCATTATGTGAATGTGACACACAATCATCAAATTATGACAAGGATACGGGTATGAAAAGTGTAATGCAACAATTTGTTGATCGTACCTCACAACGTTTTGAAGAATACAAAGAGCGTTTGAAAGAAAAACGCCAAAAACATAAAGAACATCGTGACAAAAATATACAAAAAATTATTGAAAAAGATAAAATGGAAAAATCATTAGAACAAAAAATAGAAAAAGGTTGTCTGAAGTGTGGGTGTGCGTTAGGAGGTGGTGTTCTACCTGTTTGGGGTCTAGTCAGCGGTATATGGTATGCGATATTGTCACAACATGCTACTAAACTGGCTATACAAAAGGGTATTGAAGCAGGTTTAGAAGAGGGTATAAAACAAATTGGTCTTATATTCCAAAAGTCTAGTACAAGTAAGATGCCCCCAATTAGTGTGGACCAAATGCTTGCTTCAGGTGAATATAACAATGGCGTAACTCTTTTTGATATGCTTCAGCATATTAATACTATGCACGATAAATTCCCGGGGAATATGTACACTCATTTTTGGTCGCAAATAGATGGTATGGTTACTGACGGAGGCATTGATGTGTTTAATGCAAATAATAGCGAAAACATAGCAGTAGTTACAGAAGCTTTTGAGAAATGCAAAGCAGCTGAATTTGCAGCACATACTAGTTCATTAAGTAATACTATTATTGCTTCTGTTGTTACAATATTGGTAATTGTTTTAGTTATGATAATTATTTATTTAGTTTTACGTTATCGTAGGAAAAAGAAAATGAAGAAAAAATCCGAATACACAAAATTGTTAAATCAATAAATATACGGTTTCATCATATTAAGTTGAATTTAAAGTTTTGTGAATTTTAGATTTTTTAATACAACGATATTATCATAATTAAATTTTTATAACATTATATTTTTTTTCCGTTTATTTTTATGTAATTATTAAATTATTTAATTTATATTTATTTATTAATTTTTTAGTGAAATGAGTGTAAATTGTATATTTTTTTTTGTTTAGTAAAGATTTTATATAAATATATATTGTTTGTATATATATATATATATACATATATATTTATTTATTATACACTCTCTAAGAATACCTTGCAATATATATATTTTAAATTTCTCATATAAAATAATATGTAATGGAATATATTATATAATTAATCTTATATTGATATATTATTAAAATATAATTGCATTAATGTAAAGTAATATAAATAAGTGTAATTTTAATTAATAATATTAATCTTTATCATTTGTACCATATTATTTTTATAATATATATATATATAATACATATTTATTATTATTTTATATTTCAATGTGATGTGTAAAATAAATTGTTATGTTAATTATTTTTTATCTTATTTATTTATTTATTTATTTATTTTTTTTACATTTTTATTCTTTTAATAAAATATGCGTTATATTATTACAGGACGCATATATAAAAAAAAAATATAATATATATATATATATATATATATATATAGAGTAAAAACAAAAACGTTTTGAACACGATATTTCGACATATCAACACATTATAATATAAGAATAATGAATTCACTTAATGCTAAAATAAGAATTATTATAAAATAGTAACAATATAATATATAATAATTGTATATATGGATATGAGTCGTTTTTGACCATACAAATACATACAAAATAATCTAATCTAAAATTTAAAACAATATATAAATATTAATTACTTGAAAAATATTAAAAATAAATAAATATATTTATATAATTTATTTTTTCTATTTATATATGATTATAAATAATTTATCATTAATATTATAGAACTGTAATATTTACTATAAGTTTATTTTCAAAAAGTATATCTTTAAGAAAACTATTAGTACAATGTAATCATACTATTAATTTCTTATTCATTTTACAAAAAATATATGATATTTAGCATTATATAAATATAACATATATATGTAATGTTTACAACATAAAAAAAAAAAAAAAAAAATATATTATAATTATAATATATATATTTATACAGAGCAATGTAAAATACAGAATGTGACTATCTGGAATCTTTGGAAAACATTTTAAATTATATTCTTGTAATAATAGTATAATATTTATCATTTATGCAAAAACTATATTTTATAATACGCTAATATACATTTCATTTAAATATCCTATTATATATATATTCATAAATTATTATAACATAATTAAATAACATAAAATAATAGATACAATAGAGAGAATTTTCTATCATAGAATAATGCTAAGAAACAAAAAGGAAATAAACTAAAAACAAAAATACAAATATTAAAATAAATATAAAAAGTATATTATTTTATTAATTTTAAAATTAATACGGTATTTTTAAAATTACAAGAAAATGTGTTGTTACTACAACAATAGTAATTATATTACATTATTTTTAATTATATTTATTTCATAAAAATCATGAGGGCTTTTACTTTATATATGTGGTTTACACTAATAACAACTATTCTTCTACACATTTATATGTGTATTTGCAGGAAAATATATTGATATTTATTAAAAATCTATAAAAAATATATAAATATATATATAATATTTGTAAACATATACTTGAATGTTAATTTATCATAATTCTTATATTTATATAAAACAAAAATATTTTATGTAAAATTAAAAAAAACAAAAAAATAAGAAAAAAATATAAAATAAACAGTGTAAAATAAAAAAAATTATATTTATATTATATTATATTATATTATATTATATTATATTATATTATATTATATTATATTATATTATATTATATTATATTATATTATATTATATTATATTATATTATATTATATTATATTATATTATATTATATTATATTATATTATATTATATTATATTATATTATATTATATTATATTATATTATATTATATTATATTATATTATATTATATTATATTATATTATATTATATTATATTATATTATATTATATTATATTTATTATTTTTTATTTTTTTTAATATAAGTTGAATATTCTCATTAAATATATTATACTTATGATGAAAAAATAATGTTCTTATATCATAATATTACAACAAAATTTCTGAATATCCATATATTTTATAAATTATATATTAGAAAATAAAATACATCATTTGATACAAATTAGATTAATACAATTTGAAATATAAAATATTATTTTTTTGAAATAAAAATGAACACATATTACTTTAAGATGTTAATATTTAGCTTTTTAATGAATATATTAGTATTACCCCATTATGTATGTATACAAAATACATTATTATTAGAATAACATAAATATATAATAAAAAAGAAATTTTACATTTTCAACATATATTAATCTTACTTTTTTTTAGGAAAATTGTGTAAAAGATCATTATAATAGAAGCCTCATACCAAATAACACGAAAAATACAACAATAAAATCAAGATTATTAGCACAAACACAGAAACATAATCCACATTATCACAATGACCCAGAACTTAAGGAAATAATTGATAAATTGAATGACGACGCAATAAAAAAATACCAACAAACTCATGATCCATATAGACAATTAAAAGAACTAGTAGAAAAAAAAGGAACAAAATTAACAGGTGGAAATGGTGCAGAACCTATGTCAACGACACGAAAAGAATTATTTGAAACCTATGAAGAAATATTTGGTCACAAAAGTGATATTATGTTAAAATCGGGTATGTACCCAAATGATAATGACAAATCAGATAAATCATCATCATGTGAATGTACCGATACTGATAATACGAAACTCGCAAAAACAAAAGGAAAAGATAAATATTTAAAGCATCTAAAACACAGATGTACCCGTGGTATATGTTTTTGTTCAGTAGGAAGTCTATTCTTAACATTTATAGGGTTAGCAGCTGCAAGAGCTACTGTGGTTGCTGCCTTGAATATCACTGAAAAGGGTGTACATTATAGTACGTACGCAACCTATATCACTATGCTTAATATGTTTGATAGTCCATCCATGATTGCAGCTATTAATACAGGCGTTGGTGCTACTGTTGAGGGTCTTTCCGATCTACTCACGCCTACTTTAGCTTCTTCTGCTAGTGCAATTTTTGGAGGTTTTGGTATTGCGGCTTTGGTTCTACTTATACTATCTGTTGTACTTATAATATTATACATATGGTTATATAAAAGAAGAAAAAATTCATTGAAACATGAATGCAAGAAACATTTATGCAAGTAATGTATTTTTTAGAATATAGATGATGTTACTTAATTGTATATAAATTATATTTTATAATATACTTTTTTTTACACATATAATATTATTTAAATATTTATTTCTCAATGATAAAATATATTTATAGACATTAATTAATTCAAAACTTAAAATCGTACGAGGCAACTATTATATGTAATATGTATTTATGACTTGAATAATTTAAATAAATATATAATTCTGATGTTAATTTTAATTACTATAACTTATAATTCTTTTTATTCTTTTGAATTTTATATTCTAATATTTATTTTGAAAACCTTTATTCAATTCTTATATTAAATAAATATTATACAATTAAAATATAAAACAATTTTTTCCTATTAATAAAATTTTAGTGTTAATTACGACGTACTTATACATCATAGAAATGTTCTAAATATATTGTTCTACATCTAAATCAAACAAAATAGTATGGCTTTTTTAAAGAAAAAGATGATTTCTGTTTTTTTTAATTATTATATCCTATAAAATTCCCTTATATTTTATTTATATTTTATCTTAAACAAAAATCTAGACAAACTAATCAAAATAAAAAGAAAAGAAAATTCAATATTTTATATAAAAGTATATATTTTACCAAAATATATGGTAAAAAAATTTCAAATATCAATGATAAAATAAAATAAACAATTTTTTTGATTTGACAAAAAATAAATGTGAATAAAATATTTTAATGATAATCAAAAATATGTAATCATTAAAAAAGATATAATATATTTTATTTTTAATAAATATAAAAGTTTTACATAAAAAATATATTTTCAAATACATAAATATATTTTGCAAACATCATACTTTATGATTCGAAAACAAAAGAACTACGCGAAATATATACAATTTATATAATATATATAAAATTGTTTCTCTTATATAAATGTATAATATATATCAATACAAATTAAAAAGAAATTTTTTAAAAAAAATTTTATAATTTTAAAGAGTTAATACTTTTCGTAGAAATGTATAATAGAAAAAAATAAACCATATTACATTCTTTACTTTCAAATATCACAAAATATAAAATCGAAATAATATATATATAATATTATATGTATTATTTTCTTTTTTTTTTTTTTAGAGGCATTTTCAAAGCAACGGTTACATGTCATCACATATAAGAAGCCTCACAAAAATAACAACATCCAGAACATTAAGTGAATTTGACAAATATACAAATAATTATGATAATGATCCTGCGATGAAAGAAGTGATGAAAAGATATTATGAACAAACAGCAATACGATTGAAAGTATATGATGAACGAAAAAAGGAAAAGCAAAAAGAATATAAAGAAAAAAGTGATTAAGATATAAAAGAAATTATTGTAAAAGACAAAATACAAAAACAACTAACAAAACAATTATCAGCATTAGAAAAAGTAACTGATACGGATGATTTATTTAAAGGTAGAAATAAAAAGAGTGTAGCAACTAAAGCGAAAAAAGGTTGTAATAAATCTAAGGAAACATTAAGTCATATACTAACATAATGGAACATTTTACCTAATATTTAAATGTATGAATGGATAACTTTTTCTCCTAAGGATGCCAAAATTGATTGTAATAGAAAAAATATGAAACAAGCTCTTAATATAATTGGTTATATACATCCTAATAAATTTGTTATTCTTGGTAATAAGGACGGAAAAGATGCTGTTGATGTGGATCATTTATTTAGTTCTATTATGTGTTCTTCTAATGCTTTATTTCAAAAATATATGGAAGATGATGTTACATCTAATGGTAGTATTTTTAAAAAGCAAAGTGGTTTTATCTCTTTTGCTCTTTATGCGTTATGGGAGATTCTTGAACATATTGTATTCCCCATTGTCGCTCCTATTTTGTTCAAAAACAATGCTTCTGGGGGTGGATCTTCTGTGAATGGAAATCCAGGGAATGGATCTGGTGGTTCTTATTATGTTAATATATTTTATGATTCATTTATTACAATATATACTATAGCATAAATTCTATTAATTCTTTATTATATTTTAAAATATTATAGAAAAATAAGAATGGAGAAAAAAATGAAATATATGCAAATATTAAAAGATTAAATATGTAATGTTATCATAATAAAATATCGTGAAATATATATTATATATATATATATATATATATATATATATATATATATATAATATAATATTGTTTTATTGTTTTTTTTTTTTGTTTTATTATTTTCTTAATTTTTTTTTTTTTTATTTTATTTTTTATTTTAATTACGAAGATGGAATCCTAACATATTATAAATATATATATATATAAATATATATATATGAATATAATTTTTTTTTGTATATATAAATTGTCAGTTAATTTTAACATAGATGCTTATAGATTTTTTCTCATATATACATCTTTGCTTGGTGTTCATAGCTATTGTAGAAATGTATATATCATTCAAAATATTGTATGTACAAATTGTATACAATAAAAAATATTTGACAGTAGTGTTATTATGAGAAAAATAAATAAATAAATAGGATTTATTCTCTTTAATTAATATATTTAGTGTATAATATAATTTTATTTATAAAAAAATTTAATTTTAATAAAATTGTAATAAATTGTAGTACATGTAAGGTTTCATTTTCGTTTTTAAATAAACATAATGTTTAAATATATGGAAAGGTTATTTATTATAAATAATAAAGAGCATTCTTTAAAATACCCAATAAAAAAAGAATAAAATCCATTATGTATTCAAATATAAAAGAAAAAAAGAAAAGGGAAAATTGTTTACTTATTGTGCATATAAAATAACTATTCGTTTATATTTTGTAGCTCTTTAATTAATATATTATAATATTAAAAAAAAAAATAATTATTATATATTTTTATATATTTTCAATTTGATTTGTGTGTGTGTCATAGAATATATATTGTAATATGTAATAATATATACCTAAGAAATTTTTTTTTTTGGTAATTTTAAAATATAGTTATAGTCATATATTCATTCAGAAAAAATTATAGAGTACATTTTTAATAAACAATTTTTTTTTTTTTTCCTTATATCATTCATTTATGTTTTTTAAATATGTAACTCATAGGCACACAATATTTATCATTTATTTTCTTTTAATGAATAAATAAAAAAAAAAAAAATGGAAAACGTGTGTAAAAAATGTGTAACGTAGTAAAATATACACAACAAAATGAATGTCCTCAAGAAAGAAGAAAAAAACAATATGTAGTGAAAAAAATATAAACAATATAGACAAAAAAAATTTCAGGAAAAATGTATTATATATAAAGGTACTGAAAATATTTTTTTATAAATAAATATATATATATATTTATAAAATTCTTATATATATAAAAAGTTAATATGTATAAATTATAAGTAATGAAAAAATATAAACTTTATATATAAATTATGCTATAACTAACATAAAATATAAAATATCACGGGATATCAATAACTTAAAAGATTAAATATATATATATATATATATATATATATATACTTTTCATTATCTCTTTAAATATTGATAAATATATACACATTATTATTTAATTTTTTTTTTTTTTTTCTATTTAAATATTTTTAACTTTTGATATAAATAAAAAATTATTATATATATATATTTGTAATGTTTTGAGGGTATTTTTATAATTTTTATTCATAAAAAGTCAAGTTTGAAAAATATATTTTGCCAAAAGAATATAAAATAATTAACGCGAATTATATATAATGTATTTAAATAAGTAGATATATTAATATTATTAAATTATTGTTTTAAAAGTAATATATTTTAGAAATAAAAAAAAATTGTAATTTTCTTTATAATTTTTATATACAAATATTTTTCCATAGTTTTTTGTAGAAAATATATATATATATATATATATATATATATATATATACAATTTTGAACATTTTATTTTTTTATGAAATTGGTGTTTAAATATATTTTTTTTAAGTAAAAAAATAAAAAAGTAAATAAAAATAATATAAAATGCAACTTAGTATAAGATGCAATATTTAAGAAAAAAGAAAGAAATATTCTCCTTCGAAAAAATCAAATGTTTTATTTACGTTTCATAAAATAGAATACATTTAATTATTTTTGAAAATATATTTATACATATGATCAGTAATAAAAATATAATTATTATGTAAAATTTTATATTTTGATTGTATATTATATATTTTATATAAAATATGAATAAAGAATTTTATTATAAAACTTAAAATATAAATATATCAAAAGAGTAAAAATAATTACAAATTATAGTAATTATCATTTTGACATGAATTTATTTTTATTTGTTTCAATTAAGCAAGTAATATAAAAATATTATATGCAAAATAATTAACTCATATAAAATTACTTTATTATGTATTTCTTTTTTGTTGTAAAGTATATATATATATATGTTCAAAAGCGATTTTTTAAATATATAATGTGTGTGAAAATCATTTGTTTTTTTTTTTTGTTTTTTTTAAAATAATATTATTTATGTAACACAAATTATTATAAAATATAATTGATATATCATTGACAAGTAAAATTTTTCATATTCTAAAAATTCCATTACTTACATAAATGTTTCTTGCATTCATGTTTGAATGATCTTTTTCTTCTTTTATATAACCATATATATAATATTATAAGTACAACAGCCAATATAAGTAGAGCTAAAGCTGCAAAACCACAACCTGTAAAAATTGCAATAGCAGCACTCACAGCAGGTGATACCGCATCAGTAGCAGAAGCACATAAAGTTGTTGCGCTTGCTTGAAGAGCTGACTTTAATGCAACATGATTAAATATATTAGTTATTGTAAAAACTGATGAACAAATTGAAGTTCCTGAATACTTTGCAATGGCAGCAGTGGCAGCAACTTTAGCAGCATACCAACCTATAAATGTTAAGAATATACTACCAACTGAGCAAAAACATATACCACGGGTACATCTGTGTTTTAAATGTTTTAAATATTTATCCTTTCCTTTTGTGCTTGTTACATTCATATTATTAGTATCGGTACATTCACATGTTGAGGATTTTCCATCATCATTTGGGTAAATACCCGATTTTAACATAATATTATTTCCTTCACCAAACACTTCTACATATGTTTCAAATAATTCTTTTTCTGTCGTTGACATAGGTTCTGCACTATTTCGACCTGTTAATTTTGTTCCGTTTTTTTCTACTACTTCTTTCAATTGTTCATATGGATCATGCGTTTGTTGGTATTTTTTTATTGCTTCGTCATTCAATTTATCAATTATTTCTTTCAGTTCTGGGTCATTATGATAATGTGGATTATGGTTTTGTGTTTGTGCTAATAATCGTGATTTTATTATTGTTCTTTGCGCGTTTTTTGCTATGAGGCTTACATTATTATGACTATTTTCACAATTTTCCTAAAAAAAGAAAAGAATATTAATATATATTGGAAATGTGATAATTTTTTTTTTATTTTTATATTTATGATATAGTAATTATAATGTATCTTTTTTACATACATAATATGGTAATACTAATGTATTTATCAAAAAGGTAAATAATAATAATTTAACGTTATATGTGTTCATTTTTAATACAAAAAAATAATATGTTATATTTCAAATTGTATTAATTTAATTTGTATCAATGATATATTTTATTTTCTAATGTATAATTTAAATAATAAATTCATAATCGGAAATTTTCTTATAATTTGATGGTATAATAACATTATATTTTCATCATAAGTATAAATTATTTTATGAGAATATTCATGGAATATTAAAAAAAAAAAAAAAATATATATATATAATATAAAATAAATATAAATTTTTTCTTGGATTTTATATATTTATATTATTATTATTATTATTTTTTTTTTTTTTTTTTTTTCTTAAAGTAATTTTGTTTTATATAAATATAAGAATTATGATAATTTAACGTTCAAATAAATTTTAATAAATATTGTTTATATATATATATTATAAAACGTTAATAAATAACAATATATTTTCCTGCAAATACACATATAAATGTGTGAATAAATAGTGGTTTTTGGTGTAAACCACATATATATATCATAATAGCCCTCATGATTTTTATGAAATAAATATCTTAAATTATATTATAATATAATTATTATTTTTGAAATAATAACAAAATTTCTTGTAATTAATAAAATATAATATTAATCTTAAAAATAAAATAATAAAATAATTTTTATATGTATTTTAATATGTATATATATTTTTTTAGTTTATTTTATTTTTGTTGCTAAGCATTATTCTATGTTAGAAAATGCTCTCTATTGTATCTATTATTTTTATATTACTTAATTATGCTATAACAATTTATAGATAATAATATATAAATATATAGTAGTATATTTAAATGAATTATATATTAGCTAATTATAAAAAATGTAATTTAATAAATTGAAGATATACAATTATTACAAGAATACAATTTAAACGATTTTCAAAAGATACCACATAGTGACATACTGTATTTTAAATAGCTGTATATAAATATAAATATAAATAGTATAATCATTTTGTATTTATAATTTGTATGTTGTAAATATTATATATATAAATTGTATTTATATATAATACCAAATATAATATATTATTTGTACAATATATAAAAATCAAATGGTATTATTATATTATAATAATAGTTTTCTTAATGTTGTACTTTTTAAAAATAAACTTATGGTAATTGCTACTATTCTATAATAAAAACAACAACAACAACAATAATAATAATAATAATAATAATAATAATAATAATAATAATAATAAACGTTTTATAAAAATATATAAATAGAAAAAATAAATTATATATATATTTATTTTTAATATTTTACAAGTTATTAATATTTATATTTTGTTTTAAATTTCCTATTATATTAATTATATGTATTAGTATAGTCAAAAAAACGGATATGATATAAATATGATTATTCTAATACAATTATAATGATTATATATTATATTGTTACTATTTTATAATAATGCTTATTGTAAGATTAGCTTAATTCATACTTATTATATTATAATGTGTTGATATAAGGATATATTGTGTTCAAAACATTTTTGTGATTAGTATATTAAAAAAATTATGTATATATATATATATATATATACAACATACGTTTTTTATTAATTTAATGTTTGAAGGATTTATATTTATAACATATAATATATTCATTAATATATGAAGTGATATCTATATATATATAAACAACATCAAAATAGAAATTAGACGAAGAAAGAATTATTGTTATATTAATAAAAATTATTTTATTTTTATTTGTTTTTTTTCTTTTGTTGGCAATTCTCTCTTAGGTTTTTATTTATTTAATGTAATCGTTCTGCTGTCGTACTTTTGTTAGTGTTCTGTTTTATATATATTATGTATTTATATTTTGTCAACTTTTTGTATTTATTGTATTCTTCTATTTGTACTAATATATAAAGAACATAACAAGATATGAAATATATAAATTAATATATATATAAATATTTTAATATGTATATAATATGATAGTTTTTTGTAGGTAATATATTTGTCAAAATATAAATGTTTATTTATAAAGATTTTTTTATTATATAAATATGGACTAATTTTTTTTTTTTTTTAAAATGTCTTTCCTACAATTAATAATTATTATTATTATTATTATTATTATCATATATATATTTGTTATATGATATATTTCATTATATGACATATAATATGAGGTATTATATAAATAAATAAATAAATAAATAAATAAATATATATATATATATATATATATATATATATATATATATATATATATATATATGCCATATTATTGTTCCTAAATAATTACATATACGTACACATATAAATGAAGTATTAAATATATATTAATAAATATATGATATATTAAAAAATAAAAGTCTTAAAAAAAAAAAATTAACATTATCAATAAATAATTAAAAAATTGACACATAACAAAATACATTATATGTGTACACTTAATACATATAAAATTATAGTTATTTGTAATAAAAAACATGGCATATTTGAAGAAAAAAAAATACATGTACCAAACTTCCTACCAACATCTACATAACAAAACATATCTATTATTTTAATAATTTTGTATATTGTAATTTTTTCTTCATTTTTTTTTTTCTACGATAACGTAATATCAAATAAATAATTAAAAGTATAAGAGCTATAGAAATGACTACTATAGCCGAAATTACAATAGGATGAGTTAATAATGTTGTTATTGTTGTTGAATTAGAAAGCGTTGAAATATAAGTTTCAGAGGCTTCCCCTGCGGCTTCTACTGTTTTTGGATATATTCTTGTAACCCATTGATCTTCTTCAAGAATACACAAAATTTGAGAGTCACTAGCTGTACCCACACATTTTGTATTTTTCACATTTTGAACTACAGTAATTAGAGCATCAGGACATTTAAAATTTGTTGGAGTAACCAAATATGTAATTTTTTCCTTAAGTAATTCACTAAGACCAGTAACACTTTTTAAACCTTCGATTGCTGCTTTCATACCAACATCAATAGCAGCTTTTACTGCTGCAGCATATACAACAGTTCCACCTATAGCACCCAATTCAGGAAATGCACTACCTAATATTCCTCCACATCTGAAACATCCTTTTTGGACTTTGTCCGATATCGACTTTTCGCAAATACATGTTGGAATGGCTTCATTTTGTATATCCGTTTGTAATGTGGTAAATTTGTCCATTAATTCTTTTTCCAATTTATCTTTTAATATAATTTTTTGTATATATTTATCGCATTTATCTTTACATTTTTGACGTGTGTTTTTCATCCTTTCGTCATATTCATGAAATCTTTGTTGTGTCTGTTTATTGAAACTTTACATTATTTTTTTCATTTGTGGGTCATTGTCATAATTAGGAATATATAGGTCACATTCGAATAATAACCTCGTGGTTGGTATATGTTGTGGGGTGCTTTTATGGTTCCTTTGATTATATACCTATAAAATAGTGTATATATATGAATGTTATAATTAGTTGTTTATTATTTTATATATTTGTAATAATTATGTATATTATTATATTTACATAAATAATAATACTTTACCTATATATATTATTATTATTATTATTATTTCATGAATACATGATATAATGTTACCAATATATTTAATGGATGAGCAAAGAATAATATATTAATATAATGGACTTTCATTTTTTATTGTTATATTTATTATAATTTATGATAAAAATTATAACTAAAAAAGTGACATGAAATATTTTATTTTATATTATAAATAAATTAAATATATTTAACCTAAAATATTATTATAATTTATTTAATATAATTAACAATTATTTTCCCATTATGCAAATATATATATATATATATATATTTTTAGTGGTACCACATTTGCCATTTTATTTAAAACACTAAAAAAAAAAAAAAAAATGTAAAAAAATTAGAATTAAAAATATAATATATCAAAGTATATCACATTTTGTATAATTTTGAATTTTAATTTGTAATAAAATTTAATTTTATATCATACGATATATTACAATTAAAATTTTTTTTTATATTTTTCAAAAACATGTTACGATATAGTAACAATAGAACTTATATTTTTTTGTTATAAAATATATACATATGTGTAAATTAATAATTTTTGAACGTGTATACCACATCTAATTTACAATTGGGAAGAACATATAAGTGAAATTGATAATGCAACATGTATGTTCACAATATTGCAATTAAATAATAATTAGTAAGTATCATTTTATATCATAACATGCGTTATGAAACTTAAAACATGCAATATATATATATATATTTGTAAGGTAATTAAAACAAATATATTTTAATAATTATATATATATTCTTTTTTTTGTTCTAAAATGTATTTTATGTTATACCTTTCACTCTAATGTATCTAAAATTATATAAATATATAAATATATTAAAAAGTATTTTAATAATTAATTATTATTAAAAAAATATGTAGTATAATTACAATAAAAAAAAAATATATATTTGTGATTAAAAAAAAAACAAATTTAAGAAAAGAGAAATTATACCTATTATTAGATATTATATAATTTATAGTGTTCTGTATTGTTGTACATTATAAAAATATATTGTATTGATGATTCAGGGATTGTATGATTTTGATAATATATATTATATTATCTATTAAAATATTATAGTATTTTGTAATTTATTGATATTTGAATTGTATGATTATTTTTGTAAGGGTATAATGAAAGCTACAGAATTTAGTAATTCTATTAATAGTTGTTATGTATATATAATAATTAATAGATAAAATAATCTATTTTCATGTTATATGTAGTTACTAAATAAAAAGGGGAAAAATTAATAATATTTATTAAAAAATTATTTTCATATATTGATAATTATAAATATGAGTAAAAAAAAAAAAAAAAAACAGGAAGAAAAATACAAAACACAAAAAGATGTTATTATAATAGGATAAATTATGTTAAATAATATAGTTGCATTAATTTAGAAACATTTGTTATGTAAAAATAGGTGGAATAAATGATCGATTGTTACATTTCATAAATTAGTATCCACACGGATATTAAAATTGAATTTTTAATTCGGAAATTGCTGATGGATACTGTCGAAAATTTACATATATATATATATATATATATATATTTATCTAATTTTATATTATATATAATAAGAAAAATATGTTATATATATATATATGTATAGACATATATATATATATATATGTCTTTATTGTTTCGAATTTTCAAAATATTTCATATAATTATCACAACCTATATATATATATATATATATGAAAATATATGTTTGTTGACTATTAAACCAGTAATAAAGAAATATTATTATTATAACAAAGAAAGCAAAATATAGACAAATAAAATAAAGATCTTAGAAAATAATAACAGTTTATCCTATATATGATATATTAATAGAACATACTATTATACATGTATATATACCACATATATATATCATATATCATAAAAATAATAATTAAATATTAATGATTAATATGAACAATCACCGTTGTATTTATTTATATTATATAAACATAATTCTATTTTGAAAACCTTTTCATTATAATACAAACATAAATTAGTTCGAATTATAATATATTATATAAGGTTTTAATGCTAAATGTATCACATATCATTATACGTATATATATTTATATATGTACTTTTGGTTTTTTTGATCTTTATTTCTTATTATATTATCCTTATTATTATACTATAATATTATTATTTCGAAATATATAATATAGAAATGTATATATATGTATTTTCTTATTATATATAAAAAAAAAATATATGTGATTCTATCTCGTCCTTTTATCTCTTTATGATGGTCTATATATTTTTGTAAACATGAAAATGACATAAAGAAATACATATATACAAAAGATATAATGAATATATTTAACAAAAAAAAAATTTCATCATATGAGATTATTTTTTCATCTTATATTTTGATGCGTCCTCTTTGGTGTATATATATATTTGGTTTGATGGATCGATGGAGGGGGCTGAAGGTATATGTATGTTGAAAATATGTTGGATGCATAATGATATATATATATATATATATTCAAATATCTACGTTTATATTGAATAGGTTATATTTATAATTTTTGGTATTGTTTTGGATTTTTGTTGTTTTGGGGGGATTTATATATATATTTTTTTGGAATATATACAGAAAACGCACATATATATATATATATATATATATATATATAACAATTATATAAAATATATAAAACGAAAAACATAATATAACAATAGTTATTTAGTTCTGATGGTTATTATATTTATTTCACTTTAACTTTTAATTTTCACTTAAAATATAACTTATTTATATAAAATGCTATATAATAATCATATTTGTATTTGAAGTATCAATTTTTGTACATAACACATATGTATATTATGTATATATATTTTGTATTATATTTGCATACATAAATTATTATATATAAATATGACATTCATTTTGATTTTTATAATAATAATTTTTTTTTTTTTTTTTTAGAGTATAATCATATGTGACAAAAGTGAAAAAAAGTATGAAGGAATTTATCATATTATATACAAGATTATTTACTTAAATATGAATATCAACGTTATCATCATTTTCGGAGTAATAAAGCTATATATCAGAATACTAAATACCGTACATGGTATAAATCAATGCATGATATTGAAGTATCACTATCATCTACAAATGTGGAACATACTCTTAATTTTTATAAATTAGTTAAATATAGAACATCAATTGATGAAATGAAAAAATTTATTTATACTTTTATAAAGTATTATGATACATTAACAAATGATTTATTTAATGAATATGAGACAATATTTACAGAAAAGATGAAAAATACACAAAGATTTGATATGTAAACTAAATTTATATGAATGTCAATTATGTTATTATATGGGAAAATACATGTATGTATAGTTATTACTCTATTTTATAAAAGCTTATTGTAACATATATTTAATAAATTGTTTATGTTAGTTGTTATATAATGTAATAACTCATAAACAAATATAAAATATATTATATTATATTATATATATATATAATTATTCATGAGTATCCATCATACATTTCAAAATTCAAATTTAATAGTATCCATGTAGCTATTAATTTATGAAAAAAATTGATCGGTTAATTATTACGCATATCATTAAAAAATATATTTTTCTAAAATAAAAAATAAATATATGCGTATAAGGTTCATCATATTATAACAGTATTTTATTGTTTTCTATTTTCGTTATTTTTGGTTGCTTCATGCTTTTTCATTTTGTTCTAGTTATAAATTGTGCTTTCTTTTTTTTTTTTTGGTTTAATTTTTTTTTTTTTTTTTTTTGGTTTAATTTTTTTTTTTTCTTTTTTTTTTTTATAGTTATATATTATGTATAAATTAAAAATAAATAGCTTCGTGTGTTTTCGTAATATGTATAACATCGTGTTATTTATTTAATATATAATAATAATATAATTATTTAAATATATAGTAATTAATTATTTTGTTACAACATGTAATAATACCATTAATGTATGATAAATTGTAAAATACTATTACTATTTTAAGAAATATATTTTTATAATAATACAAGTTGTGAATATAATACATTTGTACAAGATGAAATACTATGTAAAACAATACAATGTATTGTGTACTAGCATATATAATTTCCCATTTGATTAATTTTTTTTTATTTTTTTTGAATTTTCTTTTCTAATAATAAAAAATATTAAAAATATTTTTTTGTGTGATAATTATATAATTAAATAGTTTAATAATTAATTATTTTTTTAAATAAGTTCAAATATTTTTTTTAAAAATAATAGCATTAATCTTTGCAATTACGTAGATAAATTAGAGAGGAAGCTATAACATACAAGAATTTTTAGAACAAAAAAAAAAAAAAAAAATACAATTACTATTAGTCTGAAAAATACTTAAATCTTTTAATATAATACACAATATTTATTGTAAATTTTTTTATATAATTGAAATGATACTATTTTTATGTTGTAATATCTATTATATGCATATATGTTCTAATAAGTTCTTATATACGTATTGTATACCTTTAACAATTATTTCTCTACACATTTTTATGTGATTTACAACGAAAAACTATTTTAATATTATAATTTATCCTAGGATATAAAATTAGATTTTAGTAGAAATTAAAATGATAATTTATAAAAAGTATGGAAAATTTAATTATTATATATTCTTTTCTTGGAATTTATTATTTTTTCATTTGTTTTTTGTTTTGAATGAAAGGGAAAAATATGATTGTAATAAAAAAATATATATATATATTGTCAAAATAATTGTGTATTATAGTACAAACCTATAATAATATATTAAATTAAACATATATAATTCTTATATCACAATAAAATTAAGTATTTTATTTGATTTTATTATAATTTTAATCAAAAAATAATATAAGTATCACAATTATTATGAAACTGCACTACTCTAGAAGATTTTTCTTTGCTCTTCCTTTAAATATATTGGTGTCATCATCATCCAATGTATGAATAAAGAAATGACAACTTTAATATATATATATATATATATATATATGATATATTTTTTATAGGTATATAATAAAAATAAACCATACATCAGATCACATCATACACCAACTACTACATCACGAGTGTTCAGAAAATGTGACACACCATCGTCAAATTATGATAATGATGTGGATATAAAAAGTGTAATGAAACAATTTGTTGATCGTACATCACAACGTTTTGAAGAATACGAAGAACGTATGAAAGTTAAACGCCAAAAATATAAAGAACAGAGAGATAAAAATGCAGAACAAATTATTGAAAAAGATAAAATGGAAAAATCCTTAGGAGAAAAAGTAGAAAAAGTTTGTCTTAAGTATGGATGTGGGTTAGGAGGTGTTGCAGGAAGTGTTGGATTATTTGGGGGATTCGGTATCTATGGTTGGAAAACCGCCGCTTTAGCAGCTGCAAAAAAAGCGGCTATGGTTGAGGTTACTGCTAAGGGTGCTACTAAGGGTATGGCTAAAGTAATTGAATTAATAAATTTAGAATTTGGTGTATCAACTCTAGGTGCTCAGACATTGGAAACAGTTCTTAATGTAATAAATTATACTAATGAGAAACTCATTAGTGAATCTATTTATATGCAATATCAATCGACATGTCTATGCATTGATCCTGGCCCTGTCACTGTCACTGTAACTGTGGATCCTGAGCCTATTTGCATTTTGTCGTGGGAAGAATCTTTAGCTGCTTTGGGAGATAAAGGGAGATTTGTTAAAGAAATAAAGGTTATAGAAAAAGCTGTAAGAACTATCGTCTCAAAAACTGATAATACTGCTGGAGAAGCTTTAAAAAGGGCTGCTGAAGAAGGTATAAAATCTATCACTTCTGCAGTAGAATCTATATATACTAGTTGCCAGATTGCTATTATTGCTTCTGTTGTTGCAATATTGATTATAGTTTTAGTTATGATAATAATTTATTTGATTTTACGTTATCGTAGAAAAAAAAAAATGAAGAAAAAAGCACAATACACAAAATTATTAGACGAATAAATATATGGTTTGATGATATTAAATTTAATTTAATGTTTTGTGAATTTTAGATTTTTTAATACAAGGATATTATGATAATTAAATTTTTATAGCATTATATTTTTTTTTTTGTTTATTCTTATGTAGTTATTAAATTATTTAATTTATATTTATTTATTAATTTTTTAGTGAAATGAGGGTAAATTGTATATTTTTTTTTGTTTAGTAAAGATTTTATATAAATATATATTGTTTGTATATATATATATATATGCATATATATTTATTTATTATACATTCTTTAAGAATACCTTGCAATATATATATTTTAAATTTCTCTTATAAAATAATATGTAATAGGATATAGTATATAATTAATCATATATTATTTTTAATCTAATTATATTTATTTAATATAAACTAATACAAATATAATTTTAATTAATAACATTCGTCTATATCATTTGTACAATAATATTTTATAATATATACAATATATACGTATAATTATTTTACATTACAATATCATGTGTAATATAAGATATTATGTTAATTATATTTTATCTTATTTTATATTTAATATTTTTCCCTTTTAATAAATTATGTGTTATATTATTGCAGAACAAATATTAAAGAAAATGTAATATATATATAGTAACAACAAAAACGTTTTGAACACGATATATCGACATATCAACACATTATAATATAAGAATAATGAATAATCTTAATGCTAAAATAAGAATTATTTTAAAATAGTAACAATATCTTATATATAATAATAATTATATTTTTGGATATGAGTTGTTTTTGACTATACTAATAAATATAATTAATAATATAGAAAATTTAAAACAATATATGAACATTAATGACTTGTAAAATGTTAAAAATTAATATATATATAGTTTATTTTTTTTTATATATATGGTTATAAATAGTTTATCATTATTATTATTAATATTATAGAATAGTAAAAATTACTATAATTTTATTTTTAAAAAGTACAACTTTAAGAAAACTATTATTGTAATATAATCATACTATTAATTTGTTATGTATTGTAAAAATATTATATGTTAATTTGTATAATATAAATATAATATATGTATATATATATATGTAATGTTTACAACATAAAACAAATAAATATATTATAATTATATGTGGCATCTCTCGAAAACATTTCAAATTATGTTCTTGTAATAATAATAGAATATTTCGAATTTATTGAAAAATTATATTTTTATAATTAGATAATATGCATTTCATTTAAATATCCTATTATATATATATATTATTATTTATAAATTATTATAGCATAATTAAGTAATATATAATAATAGATACAATAGAGAGAATTTTCTATAATAGAATAACGCTAAGAAAAAAAAAAAAAAAAAAAAAAACTAAAAATAAAAAATATAAATATTAAAATACATAGGAATGTATTTTATTATATTAGTTTTAAGATTAATATTATATAATATTACATAAAACAAAATTTTTTGTTACTTCAACAATAGTAATTATATTAGAATACATCTTAGGATATTTATGTGATAAAAACCATGAAAGGGATTATGATATATATGCGTTTTACACCCATAGAAACTACTTTTCTGCACATTTGTATATAATTTACAACGCAAAAAGAACAAAACAAGCTGTTTGTAACTATAGTTTTATTTGTTATATACATATATTAAAATAAAATTAATATTATAATTTATCGTAGGATATAAAATTTGATGTTAGTAGAAATTAAAATGGTAATTTATTAAAAATATGGAAATGTTATATTATATTATATATTATTTTCTTCCTATTTATTACTTTTTAATTTTTTTTTGTTGTTGTGAATAAAAGGAACAAATATGGTTGCAGTAAAAAAAAATATTTTTATATAATGTGAAAATAATTGTGTATTATAGTACAAGCCTAAAATAACATTTTGGTTTAAACATATGAAATACTTATATCACAAAAATATATATCATTATATATGTATTTTTTTAGTTATAATTTTAATCATAAAATAATAGAAGTATCACATTAAATATGAAACTGCACTACCCTAAAATATTATTATTTTTCTTTCTATTAAATGTATTGGTAACATCATATCAAGTACAAAGCAAATATTTATAAATATATATATATATATATATATATATATATATGTAATGTTTAATTATTTATGTAAATATATCATATACATATTCATTACAAATATATATATATATATATATATATATGATATATTTTTTATAGGTATATAATAATAATGAACCATACGTAACACCACATCATATACCAATATATACATCACGAGTATTAAGCGAAAAGGACATACCATCATCAATTTATAATAAGGATGAGGAGATGAAATCAGTGAAGGAAAATTTCGATCGACGAACATCTCAACGTTTTGAAGAATACAAAGAACGTATGAAAGAGAAACGCCAAAAACGTAAAGAACAACGGGACAAAAATATACAAAAAATTATTCATAAAGATAAAATGGAGAAAAACTTAGCAGAAAAAATAGAAAAAGGTTGTCTTAGGTGTGGATGTGGACTAGGAGGTGTTGCAGGAAGTATTGGATTATTTGGTGGGATTGCTATAAATATGTGGAAACCTGGGGCACTTAAGATTGCTATTGACAAAGCTATAGCTGCGGGTGCTACTAAAATTGCGGAGGCCGCTAAAGCTATGGGTGATGCTGCAGGGGCGGCTAAAGTCATTGAATTAATACAATCAAAATATGTTTTATCAACTCTAAATGATCAAACATTGGGATCCTATTTTGCTACAACATCTTATAAAAATGCCTCAGTCATTACTCAAGCTGTTAAAAAACTACATTATGAGAAATGTACATTCGATTCTTCAGGGATTGGGCGCTTCCTTTACGGTGACGGTAACCGTCACATTCCTATTTGCAGGTCGGTGTGGCAACAAACTCAAGCTGTATCACAACAAGGTCAGACTATTTCACAAATGAAGGTTATAGAAACAACTGTACAAACTATGGTGTCAGACGCCGAAGTATCAGCTAAAGCCGCTGAGGCTGCTAAAAGTGCCGAGTTAACTGCTGCAATAAAAGCTCGCGAGGCCGGTGTGATAAATACTATATTTATGAGTAAGCAAACTGCTATTATTGCTTCTGTTGTTGCAATATTGATTATAGCTTTAGTTATGATTATTATTTATTTGATTTTACGTTATCGACGAAAAAAAAAAATGAAGAAAAAAGCACAATACACAAAATTATTAAATGAATAAATATATGGCTTCATGATATTAAATTCAATTTAATGTTTTGTGAATTTTAGATTTTTTAATACAAGGATATTATGACAATTTAATTTTTATAACATTATATTTTCTTTTTGTTTATTCTTATGTAGTTATTAAATTATTTAATTTATATTTATTTATTTTTCTTTAGTGAAATGAGTGTAAATTGTATATTTTTTTTTGTTTAGTAAAGATTTTATATAAATATATATTGTTTGCATATATATATACATATATATTTATTTATTTTACACTCTTTAAGAATACCTTGCAATATATATTTTTTAAATTTCTCATATAAAATAATATGTAATGGAATATATTATATAATTAATCATATATTATTTTTAATCTAATTATATTTATTTAATATAAACTAATACAAATATAATTTTAATTCATAACATTCATCTATATCATTTGTACAATAATATTTTATAATATATACAATACATACGTATAATTATTTTACATTACAATGTCATGTGTAATATAAGATGTTATGTTAATTATATTTTATGTTATTTTATATTTAATATTTTTCCCTTTAAATAAATTATGGGTTATATTATTACAGAACAAATATTAAAGAAAATGTAATATATATATAGTAACAACAAAAATGTTTTCAACACGATATATGGAGATATCAACACATTATAATATAAGAATAATGAATTCACTTAATGCTAAAATAAGAATTATTATAAAATAGTAACAATATCTTATATATAATAATAATTATATTTATGAAATATCCGTTATATTTGTGACTATAGTAATAAATATAATTAATAATATAGAAAATTTAAAACAATATATAAATAAAAATAACTTGTAAAATATCAAAAAATAATATATACATAATTTATTTTTTTATATATATATGGTTATAAATAATTTATCATTATTATTATTAATATTATAGTATAGTAAAAATTACTATAATTTTATTTTTAAAAGGTACAACTTTAAGAAACATCTATTATATTGTAATCATACTATTAATTTCTTATGTATTGTACAAATAATATATGTTAATTTGCATTACATAAATATAATATATATATATATATATATATATAATGTTTACAGCATAAAATAAATAAATATATTATAATTATATGTGGTATCTTTAGAAAACATTTTAAATTGCATTCTTCTACTAATAACATATTTCTAATTTATTCAAAAACAATATGTTATAATTAATTAATATATAATTCATTTTAATATCCTATTATATATATATATATATATATATATATATATTATTATATCATAAATATGTAAAATAAAATAATAGATACAATAGAGAGAAGTTTCTATAATAGAATAACGCTAAGAAGAAAAAATGAAAAAAACTAAAAAGAAAAAAATATATATTAAAATACATATGAATGTATTTTTTTATATTAATTTGAAAATTAATATTATATTTTTTTATATTACAAGAAAAATTTTTTGTTAGTTCCACAAGAGTAATTACATTACATTATATTTTAGGATATTTATTTGATAAAAATCATGAGAACTATTATTATATTTATATGGTTTACACTCATAACAACTATTGTTCTACACATTCTTATGATTTTTACAACAAAAAAAAGTTGTTTGCAACTGCACTTTTACTTATTATTTAAAGGTATTAAAATAGAATTTAATTTTTATTTATGATATAAAATTAAATTTTATTAAAAATTAAAATTCAAAATTATAAAAAATGTAATATATTTTGATATAATATATTTTTAATTTTTATTTTTTTTTTTTTTTTTTTTTGGTAACGCAAAAATTATTGAGGTTAAAATGGGAGCATATATTTTTATAATGGAAGTTAATTTTTTGGTATATTATGAAAAATATAATTATATTTTAGGTTAAACAATTTTAATTTTTTTATAATATAAAATAAGTTATTATATGTCCATTATATTGTTATAATTTTAATCATATATTATTATAATTATCACAATAAAAATGAAAGTTCATTATATTAATATATTATTCTTTGCTCTTCCATTATATTTATTGGTAACATTATGTGACAAATGAATAAAATATTCGTAAATATTATTATAATATATATATTTATTTATTACGATATCATTTATATAATTATTATATCTATATATCCCTATAACTTATATATAGTTTAAATATACATATTTATAATAAATATATATAATCATAAATTACAACTAATTCTAATATACATATATATACACTCTTTTATAGGTAAATACCCACCAAAAAACATCCATCACACATCATACACAAACCAATAGATCATTATGCGAATGCGAATTATATACACCTGCCAATTATGACAATGACCCACAAATGAAAGAAGTCATGCAACAATTTGATGATCGTACATCACAACGATTTCACGAATATGACGACCGTATGGTCGAAAAACGAAGGCAATGTAAAGAACAATGTGATAAAGAAATAGAAAAAATTATTTTAAAAGATAAATTAGAAAAACAAATGGCACAACAGTTAACCACATTGGACACGAACATCACCACTGAGGATATTCCAACATGTGTTTGCGAAAAATCGTTAGCTGACAAAATGGAAAAATTTTGTCTTAATTGTGGTATGAATGTGGGAGGTGGTGTTACACTCTCTTCAGGAGTATTAGGAGGAATTGGTGGACTTGCTGTAAATGCCTGGAAACCTGCGGCACTTAAGGCCACTATTGAAAAAGCTCTAGAATTATATGCTGGTAGGATTTTGGCTGAAGCTGTTAAAGCAGGTCAGGTTGCAGGTAAGAAAGCACTTATTGCAGGATTAGATGCATTGAAAATAGAGAAATTAGGTATTGGATCATGGGAATCATTTATCAATCCAGTAGATTATACTGATGTCTCAAAGATTGTTAAAATTATTCTTGAAAAAAAACCTCAGATGTGTGGGGCGGTGGCGAAACCTCTTGATGGTGCTACGTGCAACGAAATTGGTAAAAGTTTAGGTACATATATAGAAAGTGGATATGCTCCTCCAGACAGCACTGTTATACCACAAACGATAAACGGAATTGTTGAAGGAACTAAAGAGGTTGCTGAAACCCAAGTTGCTGCTACGAAAGCTGGTATGGAAGCAACAGTTAAAACAACACAAAAGGGCGTTATAGATGCTGCAAGTATAGAGTTATACAATGCAATTAGTTACTCTGTCATTGCCATAATAATTATTGTTTTAATTATGATAATTATTTATTTAGTTTTGCGTTATCGACGAAAGAAAAAAATGAAGAAAAAACTCCAATACATCAAATTATTAGAAGAATAGATATTACGTGGTTGTTATGTAGGTGTTGGCAGGATGTACGGTGAACGTAGTGTTTTTCTTTGAATGTACCTTTTTTTTTTCCATTACAAATAACTATATATTTTTATATGCATTAAGTTTGTACACATATATTATATTTTGTTATGTGTCAATTTTTTTACTATTTATTGTAATAATTATTTTACTGATTATATAAATTTTTTATTTTTAAAATTTTATATTCTTTAAGAAATCATATATTTGTTAATTTGTTTTAAATACTATATATATATATATATATATATTTATATATTTATGTATTTATACTATATATAATTATATCAAACATTTTAGGCACATAATATAACATATATTTATTAAATGCTTTATATTCGTTGTTATATAATGGAATACATAATAACACAAATACAAAATATATCATATTATATAATTATTCGTGAGCATCCATCAAGAAATTCAAAATTCAATTTTAATAGTATCAATGTAGCTATAATTTTATATAATTCATTCATCGGTTATTTATTATACATAATACTAAAAAATAGTATTTTATAAAATAAAGAAAAATGTATGCGTACCATAGGATTCATAATATTATAACAATATTTTAATGTTCTGCTTTTTCGTTGTTCTTCGTTCTTGTTTTTTAATATTGTTCTAGTTATTAATTTTGCTTTCTTTTTTTTTTTTTTTTTTTTGCTACTCATACATACTATGATCATGAATATAGGAAATAAATTCATTTTAAGAAATATGAAGAATTTTTTTTAACGTTTCTAATTACATATAAAATAAAAATAAAAATAATTCCTTGTTTTTTTATAGTATATATAATGTCGTGTTCTTTGTTTAAAGTGTAATAATATATTTATTAAAATATATAGTAATTAATTATTTTGTTACAACATATAATACAATTAATATATGATAAGTTGTGAAATAGTATAACTTCTATTTTAAGAAATATATATATATATATATATATAATATATGTTATGAATATAATATATTTGAATAATATAGAACAATATATAACATAATACTATGTATAATTTCTTATTTCGTTAATTGTTTTTTTTTCATAATAATAAATAAAAACATATTTTGCGATAATTATATAAATTAATACTTTAGTAATAAATGAATGTTTTAAATCATTTGTAATGTTTATATAAAAATAAAAATAATAATATTAATCTTAGTAATAATATAGATAAATTAGAGAGAATTGTATAGCATACAATAAATTTTAGAACAAACCAAATAACATAATATATGGAAATTGATTTATTAATATATATATATATATATATATATATTATTAATTTAAAAATATTTTATATCATTTATTATGATACACAAGGTTTGTTGTTAATTTCTTTTTTATAAATGCAATATAAGGAACATATATGTTTTAATAACCATTTCATATGTATTTCATATATATGTTCTGAAATGTTATTATATATATATATATTTGTCATATACAATTTCTAAAACTGTGGTTTTACACATTTGTAAATAATTTAGAACACAACAATACGTTGTATTTTTACTATATTGTAACATATTAATGAAAAATACGAAAAAAAAAAAAAGAAAAAAAAGAATGAACGTTATAATTTATTGTGTTCATATAACATTAAATTTCATTAAAAATTAAAAATTTTAAAAATAAAAAAAATTTGTAAAAAATGTAAAATGTTTTCATAAATTTGTTTAATATTAATTTTTTTACTTTTTTTTTTTTTTTTTTTTTTTTTTTTTTGTATTAAAGAAAATGGCAAATGTGGTTCCACTAAAAAAAAAAATATATATTTACATAAAGGAAAAAAAAATGTTAATTATATTAAATAAATTATAATAATATTTTAGGTTAAAAATATTTAATTTATGTATAATATAAAATAAAATATTTTATGTGTTTTTTTTAGTTATTTTTTTTATCATAAAATAATATAAGTATCACAATAAAAAATGAAAGTCCATTATATTAATATTTTATTGTTTGCGCATGCATTAAATATATTGGTAAAAAAATGTCATGTATACATGAAATAATAATAATAATAATGAAATATATATGTGAATTTTTATTATTTATGTAAATATACAATATACATATTTACAACAAATATATACAATCATAAACAACTAATTATAACAAAAATAAATATGATATATTTTTTATAGGTAAATACGCACAAAAATGAACCACACACCTCACCACATCATAAACCAACTACCAGGTTATTATGCGAGTGCGAATTATATGCACCTGCCAACTATGATAGTGACCCACAAATGAAAGAAGTTATGGATAATTTTAATAAACAAACACAAGAAAGATTTCACGAATATGACGAAAGGCTACAAAGTAAACGAAAGCAATGTAAAGATAAATGTGATAAAGAAATCCAAAAAATTATTTTAAAAGATAAATTAGAAAAAGAATTAATGGACAAATTTTCCACGTTAGACACGGATATACAAAGTGACGCCATTCCAACATGTATTTGCGAAAAATCCTTAGCGGACAAAGTGGAAAAAGGGTGTTTGAGATGTGGAGGCGTGTTAGGTGGTGGTGTGGCGCCGGGTGTTGGTATATTAGGAGGAATGGGTATCCACGCGTGGAAATTGGGCGCCTTGGCAACTGCTACAAAATATGCCACAGCAAAGGGTCTCGCCTTGGGTAAAATTTATGGTGAATTAAAGGGTAAGGTTGAAGTAATGGAACAATTAGGAGCATTTTATGTGGAAGAATTATTTCCTAAAATATTTCAAACCTTTGATACTACAAGCCGTTATACTGAAGTTACAACTCTTACTAATTCAATTTTGGAGAAATATGGTACGATCCGTAATTCGATGGACCCTAAAGTTGCTAAATATTTCCCTAGATTTCAGCATCTTTTACGTACATATGTAGAAAATGGTGGTACAGAGGGTACAGACCCAAGTAATGCTATACCAAAATGGTTAAACTTTATTCTTGAGGAGGCTACAGAAAAGGCTAAAGTCGCTGAGGCTGCAGCTAAGGTTGAGGCTGCTAATGCAATAGAAGTTCAACAGACCAATGTGATAAATACTATATGTGGTAGTTGGGAGACTACTATTATTGCTGCTGTTGTTGCAATAGTGATCATAGTTTTAGTTATGTTAATAATTTATTTGATTTTACGACGTCGAAGAAAAAAGAAAATGAAGAAAAAAGTGCAATATATAAAATTATTAGAAGAATAGACACACTTGTTAACTTGATGCCAGGGCGTTTGGTACATGTATTGATTTTTTTTTAAATATGCCATGTTTTTTTCGATTAAAAAATAACTATATTATTTTTATATTCATTACGCTTTTATGCATATAATGTATTTTGTGATGTGTCATTTTTTTTGATTATTTTTTGATTATGTCAATTTTTTATTACCATTTCTTTTTTTTATTTTTTCAAAGACTTTTATTCTTTGATAAATCATATGTTTTTAAATATATATATATATTAAATACTGAAGTCATAAGTGTTCGTATATGTAATCTTGTAGGAGAAAAACCAAATGCGCCATACATATATATATATATATATATATATTTTTGTAATACTTTATATTAAATGTTATATAATAAAATATATAACTAATAAATGTATATGTAAATAATATTATTAATTGTAGAAATTAGATTATTCAAACCAAAAAAAAAAAAAAGAAGTCTATAATTATACAATGAAAAAATTAATATAAACATTTATGTTTTTACAAATATGTTAACTACAAAAACCTATCGCATTATATTTATATATATATATAAAGAAATATATATACGTATGAATGTATATATTTCTTAACTTGTTATGAACTTTTTATATATTATTAAAACTATCATAGCACAATAGGAACAAAAAGTGGACAAAATATAAAGAATACATTATATATATATATACTTATAAAATGAAACTAACAAAAATACGAGAGAAGAACAATTACATTAAATAAATAAAAACATAGACCTAATAAAAGAGAACAATATAGAAATAAAAAAAAAAATAAATAAAAATAAATTTATTTTTATCAATATAAAACATAATTACTTTTTTCCACTAATTTATATTTGGATGTTTGTTTTATATATATACATATATATATATGAGGATTTTATTCATATTAGTACACCATTAAAAAAAAAATGGAAGCATATATTTTTTACATAATTTGGTTTTAAAATATATACAATATGTGCTACATATATATATTTATATTTGAATAGATGTGGGATAAACGTAAATATATTATTGTATGTATTTATATGTGTTTTTGTATATATATAATTTTGAATATGTTTTATGTTTAAACTAAATAATATTAACTACAATAATCTTTAAAATAAATATATATGTATCATGAAGCACATGATTTTATATAATGAGACCACCAAATAAGAAAATATAACATAATATATAACACAATATAATCATGTTTTATACATATATATCTATCTATCTATATATATATATACACAATGTAATGTAATTTATAACACAAAAAATAAAATACTAAAAAAAGGGAAAGAAAAAGAAGATACACCAAAAGAAAAGAAAAAAATATAATATAGAATACACATATAAGAAATTTAATATAAACAGCACGTATAAAAAATTTAATAAAAAAAGCACAAATAGAAAATATAATATATATCCGAAATAATATGTATATATGCAAGCGGGGTATAACATATAAAATACAAAATAAAAGAAATATATAATGACAACACAAAAAAAACATCAAACATACCTCCACAATTTCATATATCCCACACATCTCCTATAGGAAAATTGTCTTCCATCATTTCGGTATTCTTCATACTCAATTCAATTTGAACCTTGGTGGGTGTATCCAGGGGGTTGTTACTATCCACAGGGTTAATGTTATTTTCCACAAGGAGGGGGTTTTGATCCACAGGGTTCATGTTTTCCACAAGGTTGGGGTTAAGGTTTTCCACTAGATTGGGGTTAGGGTTTTCCACTAGGTTGGGGTTAGGGTTTTCCACTTGGTTGGGATTATCCATATCTATTTGAATAGAAACATCAGTATTTAACACGTAGGGTATATCACTATGTTTGTTGTTATGATTAGGTATGTCACTTAGTTTACCACTAACTGTATCACTTAGGTTACTAGTAGATGTATCACTTAAATTACCAATAGGTTTATTACCACCGGGTATATTATCAATAGGAATGTTATCACCACTATTAGTATCTTTTTCCCATTCTTTTTTCAATTTATCTAACCGTTCATGATTATTTTCCCACTGTTCGCACATATCTCTATGTCGATCTAACCATTTATGGAACAAATTTATTTGATTGTATATAGGATCTGTATTTGTATGTTTTGCAAAACTGTTAGGTGTTGTATGTTTTGGATTTTCTGTCCCGAATAATTCATTTTCTTTTCGTTTAAGGATCTCATCATATATGTCAACAGATTGACGACTTAATGCATCATTAATTAGGTCGATTCCACTATAAGGACCAACATTACCACTATAAGAACTAGGATTATCACTATATGAACCAAGATTACCACTAATTGGATCATTATTACCACTATATGAATCATTCGTACCACTTAATGAATCATTATTACCACTAATTGTATTAGGGCTACTACTACTTGGATATATACCACTATTTAACATATCATAACTGTATTCTTCTCCAGTATATAAATTTCGATCATGAATAGACATAATGAAGGGTTTTTGATCCACATTATCATATAAGGTAGGACGTGGGGTAATATTATCACTATTATCATCTACATGATTTGGTTTTGTATTTGTTGGACTATTTCCACTTATATTATTATTAGGTGTATACTTCTGTTCATTTTCTAAATATTGAGATATAAATTCATGTTTCAATGTATTCCACTCCTCATCACTCATGGGTGGTACATCATTTTGTATGTCACTAGGAATATTCTTACCACTATTTGGTGCATTCTTCCCACTAGTTGATGGCTCTAGTACCACTTCAATCAATGTTTTATATTTAGGAGGACCTGTAGGTACATGTAGGTCTATTTCTTCATATTCACTTTCGGAAGAGGAGGTAATATCTGATGAAGTTATGTCTCCAATATATTTTTCATCGTCCGTATCTCCCTCAATGTAAATGTATCTTTTGCCTCTATGTTTAGCACTACTATAGGGTATATAACGATTGGATGAAAATTTTGTAGGTATATCAAACTCCCCTTTAGGTATATCCAGAACACTAAAAAGTTTCACAGGAGGTTTGGGTTTCCTCTATAAAAAAAAAAAAAAACACATATATAGGTGTATGTATGTATGTATGTAGGGGTTTGTATGTATATAGGGGTTTGTATGGGTATGTATGAATGTATGTATGAGTATATGTGCGTGTATGGGCGGTATGTATGAGTATGTATGGGGGGGTTTATGCATGTATGTATATGTAGGGGTATATGTATGTAGGATTATGTGTATGTATGTAGGATTTGGGGTATGTAAGGTTATGTATGGGTATGTATGGATATGAATGGGTATGTATGTGTATGTATGGGAGGGTTTATGTAGGTATATAGGTTTGAGTATATTTATATGTGTACGATGGTGCATGAAGGAATTGGGGTATATATATGTATAAAAAAATTTTTTTTTTGTTGTTGCAAAAAATGTTGTTCTTTTTTACATTTTATTTATTTTTTTTTTTAACATTTTTTTTCCCCTATATTTTTTTTCTCTTAATTTTTCTTATATTTTTTTTATTCATTTTTTTTCCTATATTTTTTTTAAGATTTTTTTCTCCCCTCTTTTTTTTTTATACATTTTTTTTCCCTCTATTTTTTTATTTTATTATAACATTTGTTCCCTTCTTTTGTTCAATATATTTTTCTTCTTTTTTCTTTTCAATCATTTGTTTCTCCACTTTTTTTTCAACATATTGTTCTTCACCTTTTTTTTTCCTTAACCTTTGATTCCCATCATTTATTTTTCATATATTTTTTTATAATTTTTTTTAACACATTTTTTTTCCCTTTCTTTTTTCCCCTAATCGTTTTTCCCCCTTTTATTTTCCAATATTATTTTATTGTTTTTTCCTCTTTTTTTTCGTATATATATTTTTTTTTATTTTTTTTTTATTGTTTTTTTTTAACATTTTTTATTCTCTAACAACATTATTTTTCAATATATTTTAATTTGGTTTTTCCTATATTTTTTTTTATTTTTTTTTTATTCTTTTTTTTTAACATTTTGTTCTCCACCTTTTTTTTAACATTTTTTATTCTCTAACAATGTTATTCTTCAATATATTTTTAATTGTTGTTTCCTATATTTATTTATTTTATTTTATTTTATTTTTTTTTATTTAACATTTTTTTTTCTCTAACAATTTTATTTTTGAATATATTTGTAATTTTTTTTTTCCTATATTTATTTTTTTCATTTTTTATTTTTTATTAATATTTTTTTCCACCTTTTTTTACTATAATTTTTTATTCCTTTTATTTAACATTTGGTTGTCCACAGGTGTTTTTAAAATTTTTATGTCCAAATTTTTTATTGTTTTTTTTTTGCATTGTTTTTTCGTGTATTTATATTTTTATTGTTTTTTTTAATTTTTTTTTAACATTTCATTGTTCCCTTTTTTCTGTTTTTTTGTTTTGTATTATTTTATTTTTTTATGAATTATATTTCTATATATTTATATGTGAATTTTTCCCTTGTTTTTATCTTTTTGGCTTTCCTCATAAAAACTCTATTTATATATGTCTTTTCTATTTTCCTATGTTTTTTTTATTGTCCTTAACAAATATATTACTATATTATGTTTTTCTTTTTTTCCCCTTTTTTCTTTTTAAGAACTATATTTCTATATTTCTAAATTACTTATATACTTTATTTTTACCTTTTTTTACTTTTGTCTTGTTCCGTTTTAAGTATAATTCTATATTTTATTTCTTCCTTTTTTACTTTTTATTTTGGTTAGGTATATATCCACATTTTTCATATTTCTATATTTTCTAGTTTTCTTTTGTTCTTTCTTTTTGTTTGTTCTGTATATTTTTTTTTTACCTTTTTTTACAATTATATTTCTATATTTTTATATTTCTATATTCTTTTTTTTTATTTTTTTCCTTTTATTTTATTTTTTTTTTAAGAACTGGGTTTGTATATTTGTATATTTTTATATTTCTATATTCTTTTTTTTTTTATTTTTTTCCTTTTATTTTATTTTTTTTTTAAGAACTAGATGTGTATATTTGTATGTTTCTATATTTCTATATTGCCTTTTTATAATTTTCTTTCTTTTTTCGTATTATTTTTTTTTAATAAGAAATTTAT
>LT990243.1:3411020-3480451 GCA_900257145.2 Plasmodium billcollinsi
TAATATTGATTTAATGAGAAAAAAAAAAAATTATTATTTCTTACATGTAACATAAAAAATATTATATTCATTTAACTGGAAATTATTTTATATATATATTTTTTTTTTTTTTTTTTTAATACTTAATTTTATAATATATAATATTATAATTAGATCTTTGAATTTCATGCAGTGATTTGGAAAAAAAAAAAAAAAAAAAAAAGAATTACACTTCAATATTTTTAATAACAACAAATAAATAATATTATTACATAAATGTATTAAAAGTGGAAATTATGATATATTTATATTTGTTTATAATGATATAAATATAAATAAATATATATATATATAAAAATATTATCCTGGAGGGCAGTTTACTTTAAAAATATGTAATTTATGTGTAGTAATGTTATATGATTCCCTTAACATTTCTCAATTTTATATATAAAATAAATATGTGGCGTAAGTAGAATTTTTATTTGACATACGTATAATTATTTTTATATTCTTAAATATTTATATATATTAAATAAATTGTAATTCAAAATTAGAACATATAAATGAATATACATATGTATATATAATATATATATATTGGGAAATAAAAATATATAATTTATTTTATTATTTTTTTTCTTAAATAAAAAGGTAGAATATATTATAAAATTCTTTTTTTATTAGAGAATTAATTACTATATTTTCCACTTAGAAAAAAAACACGAAGGAAAAATATTATTATATATATTTTTAAGCTTTATAATATAAATTTTAAAATAATAAAGTAATTGTATATTAATATATATATATATATATATATATATATATATATATATATTTAACATTTAAATTATTATCCGAATTTTTTAGGTTTCCCCTTCATTTTAATTATATGATTTTTATTGTTATTATTATTATTATTATTATTATTATTATTATTATTATTTATTTATTTATTTTTTTTTTTTTATTCTTGTTAATTATAAAATTATATTTTTTTTCTGTTTTAAATATTTTGTTGTACTATTATATATAATTAAAAAAGGAGTATAATCCTATTTTTGTTTTGTTTTATAAATATTTTTAATATTCAGTTGTATCTATTTTTAAAAATAAGATATAATTATTTGTTGAAATAATTTTGAACTTACGCAATTACGAAAGAATGAAATAATTGTGTATTATCTAAAATATAAATTTTCACATTTCATTTTGATATATAAAACATATTAAAGAATTTAAAAGTGATGTGTAAAATGAGGAATATATTTTTATTTAATGTTGAAATTTTTGTATTACTACTCTTTATTTCGCCATGGAAGCACTCAAAAAATGTAAGAAGAAAAAAAAAAAAAAAAAATTATATATATATGTATATATATATATATGTGTATATTTATTTATTTATTTTATATGTTAGGATAATAATCCAAGTTTGTGGTATAAATTTCAAGAACCATATAATAATATATTAGATTGTAGATATTGTAGATTGTTAGAAGAAAAAGAATATTTCGGTGAGGTGAAATCCAATGTAACCGTTTTAGTTAGTCAAAATTATATTGATAAAATGATAGATGAAGAAAATGATGAAATGTATGATGATATGGAAGATGATTTTTTTGATGTAAATGATGAAATTATATTAGATGATGAAAGAATGAAAGCATTCAATGTAGAAGGTGAAGAAGTATTAAACGAAGAATTTTCTGATGCTTTAGATGATAATAATTTTTATATAACTAATTATGTAAAGGAAGAAGTATTTCCAAGTGATATAAATAAAAATGCTGGAGCTGTGGGAAAAGCAAATTTAAATGATAAATGGTTAAATTTGATGCAAGAAAAATTAAAGCATATAAATTATTATAAAAAAAAATATGAAAATAAAAAACATAATTATAATGATAGTATTAAAAAGTTGGAAGAAAAATATCATTTAACATTTTTAGGAGCCTTCGGTTACATATTTTATTTTATTCCATCCCTTACCAAATTATTTCCAATATTATATCATTTAGTTATATATAAATTTAGTCAAATGATGTCAAATTCATGAAAAGGTTTGTTAGAAGGAATAAAATATAATTATAAAAATAAATACAAAATTTTATATTATTTTTTTTATTTTATTCTATTTTGTTTTATTTATTATTATTATTATTTTTTTTTTTTTTTTTGTTTATGCAACTATATATTTCAAAAATTACAAAATGATTATATAATAATAAATAAATAATAGGATGGGTGTGTAATATTTATATAATTGTTGAGTATAATATACTTTAAATGAGTTTTTAAAAATTAATTTTTGTACACATAAATATATTATAAATATATATAATTTTAGTTTTTCTCTTTGTTAATAGGTCATATTACTATATTTTATAAATATTGTTATACTCAACCATCCTATTTTTTTTTTTGAACACATATTATTAATGTTTTAAGTATGTATTATATTATATTATATATATATATATATATATATATATATATATATATATATATATATATGTATTTTGCATCATAAATTTTTGTAAAGATAAAATATACATTGTATATATAATTAATTTATTTTGTAAAAAGAATTAAAATGAGTATTCATTATATTATTTTTATCTATTTATTTTTATCCTTTATTATTTTATTTCTTTTTTTTTCTATGTGTTCTTCTATAACATATAATGATTTAGTGGTATTATAAATGCATATATATGTACGATTAAATTTTTTAAAAATATGTTCATATGATAATTTACTGATACATATATTTAATATATATATTTCTGTTTTTTTTTTTTTTTTTTTTTTTTTATTAAAAGAGTTTTATTAATCTTTTTAATCATATTTAAAAATTAATTTGTTTTTTTTTTTTTTTTTTTTTGTTTAATATTTATGTAAGTTTTAATATTAGTTCTTTTGTTTAATTCTCAAGTATTATAAAAATTTTCAAAAAATGGCTATTAATATAATATAAAAAAAAATATATATATATAATATGTATATATAATTATAATCCTATTTTGAATATAATAAAAAAAAAACCTTCCCTTTTGAATTATATACATATGTAATATATAATATTACATATATATGATATAACTTTTATAGGTTTAAGGTTTCATTTTATTCTATTTAAAAAAAAAAATAAAAAGATAAAAAAAATTAAAAAGATAAAAAAAATTAAAAAGATAAAAAAAATTAAAAAAATAAAAAAAATTAAAAAGATAAAAAAAATTAAAAAAATAAAAAAAACTAAAAAAATTAAAGAGGAATTTTATGAAAACATAAAAATTACTTCTAAAAAGAATAAAAAAGAATGAGTTGTAATTTGTTATAGAAAATATAATTTAATAGGTTGTAGTTTCTTGTTTATATTTTATTATAATTAATTTAAAAATAAAAATATATAATTTTATATATATGTATAAAGATTATTGAATATAAATATTCTATAATATATTTGAATTTATATTATTTTAAAATTGGGGGGGGTTATATATATTGTAGTGTGTAAAATTTAATATATTAAATAATGAAAAGTTAAATAAATAAATATATTATATATATATATAATATATATATTTAATAAGTTTTAATTATATTTTTGAAACTTGAGGATTATCAAGAATATTATTTTTCTATTTATTTATAAATAAATTATTATATATATATATATATATATATTAAATAAGTTTTAATTATATTTTAAAAACTTGTGGATTATCTACATTATGATTTTCATATGTACATATAAATAAATTATTATATATATATATATATATATATATATATATATATTATGTTGTAAAATGTTACTTTAATTATGTGTTTTTTTGTCTCCTAATATAAATATTTATAATGAGGGACTATATATTAATTGATAAATTAAACTTTTATTTATTACAACATTTGCTGAAAGGATAAAGGTGAATATTTAAAAAAAAAAAAAAAATTATGTTTTCATTTTTACAATATATATAACATCATTTATTTGACACACCACTGTGTGATGATTCAAAATTGTAATAAAGAAATGAAAAAAGGAATGAAGAAATCAAATAGTTGTCGTTACTTTTTTTTAACATATGTTTTGGTTTGTATTTTATGGGTGCTATATGTGCTATTACAAGTAAGTCGATGAACACATATATATATATTTATTTATTTATTTATTTAGATATAATTATATTTGTATATTGATTTATATATTAAATGTACATTTGTAACTATATAATTAATACATAAATTATGAAATATTTATTTATTTATTATTATTTTTTTTATTTGTATTATTATAGAATTTATATTCAATTAGATCAGTTGTCGAATCAACGCGATGTATAGAGGAAATTAAATTAAGATATTTAAGTGAAACTGAATTAAATAAGCAATCAAATAATTCTTTAAAAAAAAAGTTAAAACAAGTTAAAGGGGAAATCGAAAAACCTGACATATGTGAAAAAAACAAAGAAATTGATATAAAGAAAAATAGTGAAGATTCATATGAAGGTTCTAATAAGTTATATAGAGATAAAAAATATAAGGAAGAATATTACATTAAGTATGAAACACCAAAATTTTTAAAGGATAGAAATATTGATTGTCCTTATAAATATGGAAAGATTTTTGTTGGAACATATGGAATAACAAATTATGAACTTATTGGAAATAGAGACAATCCATTAGTAATTTTTTTTCATGGGCTTGGTGGAGATAAAGATAATTTTTTAAAATTAGAGGAATATCTCCTTGAAAATAATTATCAAATACTTAAGTATGATTTATATGGACATGGATTATCTGAATGTCCAAAATATAGTAGTAATGTATATGATTTAAATTTTTTCGTGACGCAAATAGAAGAATTAATATGTTATTTAAATTTGCAAAATAAAGAATTTTATTTGATTGGTATTTCAATGGGTTGTTTAATAGCTTCTGCATTTGCAAAGAAATATATTAATCAAGTTAAAAAATTTGTTTTTTTATCACCTGTTGGTATGTTAGGAAGGAAACCTTTATCATTAAAAATAAGAAATGGATTATTGAGTATAATTAATTCTTTTTCTTGTATTTTGTCACCTTTTTGTTTTCCAAAATCTTGTATGAAATATTTTATTCCACGAACTGATTATGAAGTAGTTTATGATAAATTAATGTGGAATGCTTTTGCGAAAAAGAATTTAACCGATTGTATATATGGTTGTTTAAATAATATGCCAATGTGGAGTTCCCACGACATTTTTATAGAAATAGGTAAAAAAAATATTCCCACTTTAATATTTTGTGGAGAAAAAGATGATCTTTATGATGCTGATGTTTATAAAAATTTAAATACCTATTTTACTAATTCTCATATTATTGTTTTCAAAGACGAAAATCATTATATAATACCTTCAAGATCTTCAGATGTTATTTTATGTATTGCATTCTTTACCACTTTTCCAAATGATGTGGATTTAAAATCAGATGATATTTATTTCCCTGTTGACCAAAATGGATGTTCCACATAATATTTAAAAAAAAAAAAAAAAAAAAAAAAAAAAAAAAAAAAAAAAAATGAAATATAATATAATATTATTTGGTCTATACCCTCTTTATATATATATATATTTTATCATTGTAAATACTTTTTTTTTATTATCTTAATTTTTACGTATATTTTTAATAATTGTAATTTTTTTATTATTTAATTTATATTTTTTTTTGGTAATTATTGTAATTATTTTATATGTAATTTTGGTGCATTCCCTTAATTATTTATTAAATTAATATATAGATATATATATTTAATTTTTTCCTTTTTTTTTTTTTTTTTTTTTTTTTGTTCTAATTTTATTAAAAAAAAGAAATATTATAAATAATAATTTTAAATTTCTTAAATTATTTTTTATTTGGAATTAATAAATTAATAAAAATATACTTTTTATTATATAATATATATATATATATATATAATATATTATGTTTGATTTATTCTTGTTTTCTGTAAAGAAAAAAAGGTAGTGAACATTAGAAGACTTATATTCTGCATGTAGGTTAAAAAAAAAAAAATACGAATGAACAAAAATGAAAGAAAAGAATATTTTATAATATTATATGTAAAAAATAATATATGGATAGAAACATTATAAAAATGAATTGAATTAATTTTTTTAAAAGTTAAAATAAAATTTATTTATTTATTAAAACAAAAATGGAAATATGTTATGGAGGAAAAAAAGAAAAAGGAAAAAATAATACCATTATTTATTTTTTTATATTATTATAAAATAGGTTTATATAATATTATATATATATATATATATATATATATATATATATATAATTGTAGATTAAATCTATAATTTATTTTGATATTATTATTATATTAAAATTTTAATGTTTTATCATATATATATATATATATATATATACATTTTTTTCTTTTGAATATATTATTATAATATACCTAAAGAAAAATTAAAAAAAATAAAAAAGAATGAAATTATATATATTAATATATTATGTCTTTCATATATATGTAAATATTTTTTTTTGATATAAAATGTCTTTATATATATATATATATATACAATATGTATGACCTGTAAATTATTAATATAATATTATTATTTTTATTTTAATTTTATCGATTTGTATAATTCACTTCATACATTAATATCGTATTTAAAATCTTTTATGATATGTTAAAATATAATTATGAATAAATATTTGTAGTTCATTTAGAGAATGATATATTTATATTATATCACATATATGTTATATAACATTGTAACAAAACCTTTTTATGTTTTTAATATGAATATATAAAAATAGATAAAAAAATTTTAATTATTTTTATTCAACATATTTGTTTTTAAAATTATAATAATTGACCTTGTACAAAAAATATATAATTTATATACATACATTATATATATATATATATATATATATATATATATATATGTCTAAATAAATTATCTTTAAATAAAAAAATAATAAAATATAAAATAAGATAAAAAAGAATTAGTAATATTTTTTTTAATATATTATTTTTCTTTATTATTATTTCTTTATTAAATATGTTTAATTTTATTCTATATGATTTAAATTTGACACCGAAAAAAAATTTAATATATAAAAGTAAATATATTAAAGAGTATACATATTATTATTTTAATTATGTGGTTAGTAATAAAAAAACAAAATATTTTTTATGTGCATTTTTAACTCATAGATGTACTGTACCCTTTTTAGGAATATTATATTTTATATTAATAGTAGGATAAGAAAAAAAAAAAAAAAAAAAAAAAAAAAAAAAAAAAGACACGAAAATTTAAAGATAAATAAATAAATATATATATATATATATATATTTATATATGTATTTATTTATTTATATATTTATTTATTTATGTTTAATATTGCTTTTGTAGTTTACAGGTACATTTAATTATACAAACATCTCATCATATCAAATAAAAGAAAAAGAATATTGTCGATTTTTATCTGAGCACGATTATGTAAAAGATTGTTCGGAAGAAAAGATGTTGAATCGTATATTAAGAAAAATTCTTTTAAGGAAAAAAGAACAACATGAAAAGTTTGAGGATGAGCAAGAAGATGGGAGATTTTTATTTTCGAATTTTAGTATTAAAGATAAATGGAGTAAGAACAAACGTATTTCATCTATAGGAGATGATATAAATTCAGAATTTTGGAGTAAAGAGAATTTAATTTATAATATTAAATTATTTAAAAACGAAAAAATTGAAGTGAATGATTATGATACTTCTGATGATTGTGATGATAATGAAATAGCTAAATATCCAAAGATTTTGAAAGAAAGAAATAATTCAAAACCTATTTTTAATTGGCATTTAGGTAAAAGATCTGTACTTAAAATGTTAGATAATGCAGAAAATTTTAGTATAGGTGGTATAAAATATAAAGATTGGGATTTGATTCCTATATTACCACCTAATAATAATAAAAGTGATAAAAAAGTTCACAAGATGTTTAAAGCTTCAATTAGTGCTAGGTGTGGATTAAAAAGTAAAACAATGAAATTTTTTATAAAGAAAATTCCTATTGATATATGGGTTAAACAATATAATTTAATGACCGAATATGATGGGGAATATTTACTAGCTGGAGAAAATGCAGTTATGGAAGCTATGGCCTTAGCTTTCTTAAATGAATATCATCCAAATATAGCACCTAAATTTTATAAATTATTATATGAAGAAGATAATAAGAATTCTACTGATTGTATATTAGATAATGATGTTTTTTATGATTTGAATTTATTTAATGATTTTTTATGTGAAAAATTAAATACAGATATAAATGGTAATATTGTTATGATATCTGAATATTACGGTGAAGATATTTTTGATTTTATTTTAAGAGAAACAGAAGGATTTAATACATTTTTAAATAAAAATAAGAAAAAAAAAATTTTATATGAAAGTTTACATTTATTAGTAAAATTACATGATGCAGGATTTTCACACCTTGATTTATCTCCTGAAAATATATTAATATCAGATAAATATCAAATACTTTTTTGTGATTTTGCTAAAAGTACACCTCTTTATAGTTTTAAATTAAGACATCTTAAACATTTTGAAGGTTTATATTCATTTGAATCATGTGAACCTAGTATTGGGAAAATTGAATATATGCCACCTGAATGTTGGAATTTACTTAGGAAATATAAAAAAATGAAAATCAAAGATCCTATGAGAAATTTAAATTATATTACAGATCAAGATAAAAGGAAAGATTTTTATTATGATGTTTCTAATGCCGATAAATATATGCTTGGAGTGTTTTTCGTTTGGGTATGGAATAATGGATATTTATGGTCACGTTCTGATCCTGAACAAGATCATATCTTTTATGAACTTTCACAAGCTGATATGAATTTTAATATCTTAGAGAGGACTAAGAAATGGCCAGATGACTTTAAGTTTATTTTGAAGGTAATCATAATAAAATGAATAAATGTAAATATATATATATATATATATATATATATATATATATATATATATATATATATATATATGTATATATTTATGTATTTTTCTTAATTTTATAGAAATTATTACACATGGAACATAGAAGAAATTTAGATTTAAAGGATCTATGCAAACACCCTTGGTTTACTTCTAAGAAATAACATATATAAAATAAAAATTAAATATATTATTATGATAATATGCGAAAAAAAATTAGTAGTAAAAAAATATTTTAATTTTTTTTTTTTTTTTTTTTTAATCAAAATGTGTCTTTTTAATATTTGTTATATATATATATATATATATATATATATATATATATTTTTTTTTTTTTTTTTTTTTTTTTTTTTTTTTTTTAAAGATTTAAAACACATATTATTGAAGAGTACTTGTATTACATTTTCTATATTTTAAAAAGAAAAATATATATGATATATATAGAACTCAATAATAATAATTATAATTTTTTTTTTGCCTTCCTATTTTAAGTTATACTTAATGTGTATACTATTTCTTAAAAAAAAGTATAGTGTCATTAATTCATTATTTAATTAGTAAGATATTAAATATGATAAATGTAAATGTTTATATTTCATTATGTTGTATTTATATATTGTATCAAATGTTATTTATATAATTTATTATAAATTAATAATATGTTTATTAATATAAAATTTTAACACATACATTTGTATTATAAGTGTACATATTATTTGTTTAATTATACGTTATATAATTGTATTTTGGTTGTAATCAATATATATATTTATTGTATTAATAAGTGTTATTATATATATATATATATATTAAAAACGAATTTCTTATTATAATTAAACATTTACAAGTCATGTCTACTACAAAATTGTAATATATATAATATATATAGTATTTTATAATGTATAGTTAAAGAAGTTGTTTAAAAAAAATGTGAAAACTTACGTTCTCATTATATATATTTAAATAAGTGATTTTTTTTTTTTTTTTTAATTCTTGTTTTTATTAGTTTTATATAATTTTAGAATAAAAATTATTTGAACTATTATATTAGGGTTATATTGTTATTATATTAAAAATTGTTTATTATTTTTTTTTTAAGGAATTGTATAAGTCATATGTAATGTAACCATATTTTAATATATATATATATTTATTTATTTATTTATTGAATAATGTCTATAATATATGATTATTAAATGAATAAATATAAAATATTTAAAATGTAAAATATAATAAATAAGTGACAAATAATGATGTGTGTATTACAAAAACAATTTAATACATTATATAATATGTATGTTCTTTATAAATCATTTAAAATTCTATAATTTAATATGTATAACTCATAATTGTTATATAAATATTCATAAAATAAATTATTATATTGTATCTATTAAATATTTTCTTATATTCTTATATTTATATACTTTCTTATTTTCTTATTTATTTCCTATTATCTGTCCATCAATTGTTTTTTTTTTTTTCTTTGATTTTACAAGATATGCAACTACAAAAATCGCAAATATAAGTATTACAAATATTGGTATTGTTGCTGGATTTAATATAATGATATCTATAAAAATCAATTTAAGTAAATAGGAAATTGCAATTGCAATTCCAGAAACAATAACTGCACAAAGAATTATAATTAAAGATTTAAATAATCCAAGAGTTATGGTGTTTATTAAATACATTGGTGAATTTGCTTCAATGAATATAAAAGGAAATTTTATCTTGAACATATCTATAGATCTTATGACTTTTTTCATACAACCTTTGCAGAGTATTTTATTTTTATTAAGAAATAGATTAATGTTTTTATTAAATATATATTTGTCATGAATGAAATTTTTTTTATAATCTGATTTAATTTCATTATTACTATAATGATTTTCATATGTATAATATTTATTACTTCCTTTGGATTTGTTTATTTGTAGGTCATAAAATTTTAATTCATCATTTAAATTCTCATTAAAAAGTAACACATCACTTTTATTTTTATTTATTTTCTTGTTTAAATTTCGTAATTTTTTATGATATATTTTGTCATCTATGGATATTAATTTTTCATATTTTCCTAGAGATCTATTATTTCTTATACTGGTGCATATAATATGGGCATTATTCTTTATATTTAATTTGTGTAGGGATTCCTAAAAATTAAAACAACATCATAATAAATAAATAAATATAAATTTGTTTATATTACAAGTATTAATATAAATAAAAATATAAATATGTACATACATATATATATATATATTAGAATATACAATTATGAGTAATAAGTGAAATACCTTACTTTATGGAGTATTAATAAAAATATATATTTTATAGTTTTTAAAAATATTTTCATTTGCGAAAAGGATATTTTAATCTTTTATTTAGGGAACATATGTTTTATGAATATTTCTTTGTATTTTTATATAGTAATATAACAAGTGTATATTAAGGAAATTATGTTTTACTACCAATAATATGTCTTCTATTTTTGAATATTATTATTATAGTTTTTATTATTTTTCTTAATCACATAAGTTTTCGATTATATACATATATATATATATATATATATAAGGCTATGATAAGTTTTACTTGGTAGGTTATTAATGCATATAAATATTAACAATAATTTTTTTTCATAGAATAATAATGTATAGCATTATAAATATACATTTTATGAATATATTAGTTTATTTTATTTTAAATTAAAAGAAGAAAGAAAAAATATTAATAAGTTTCATATAAATTTAAATTATTTATAAGAATATAAGTTTATATATTATACAAAATTCAGTGTTTTTTTTTATGGAGAATATTAACATCTTCAGAAATATATATATATATATATAAATTTTTTTTTTCCCTTTTTCTCTCATATTTTAATTATAAAATGAAAAAATATATTCATAAATATATATACTTCTTCGTGTGCATTCAAAGAATTAATTAAAATAATATATTGCTGTCATATATTTTTATAATATGAGAATTAAAATTTGTAATTAAATGGAGTTGATTATATATATTATTGTAAATATGTTACATTACATTATATATATTATATGCATAAATATATATAATAATTTATTATTTATTTTTTATTTTTAATTATAATAAGCCATTATTAATATCTTAAATGGAAAATTATATATATATAATTATATAAACAATTAATAAGTCATTATATTTTTGGTGTACTACTTTTAAAACAATAAAAAAAAAAAAAAAAAAGAAGGCCATCAAAAAATTATATATATATTAATTATTTACTTTTTTTAATTATATAATAATGAACAAGATTAATCTCAAAATTTAATTCTTTTTTTATAATATTTATTTATTTGTCTTATGTATATGTATATGTATATGTTTTTATTATTTTTTTTTTTTTTAGTTTTTGGAGTGATATTAAATTTATGTATTCCAAAAAAAAAAATATTATCATTAATTTTCCACAATATATATTTATTAAATAATAGGGTTTATTGATGTACATTTTTATTTAACGAATAATGTGCGACAATATATATATATATATATTATATAAGGTTGTTAATTATTATATGGACTTATATCTCCTTAAAAAAAATATATTAAATATATCTCTGTGTATTTAATGGTATATCAATATTATTAAATATTTATTATTTTTATTTTTTTCAAAAAAGAAAAAAAATTATACTTTATTCTATTTATTTTGTTATTTTAATTTTAAACGTTATATTATATATTTTAATATATGTATATATTTAATATATTTATTTTTTTTTTTCATAAGAACAAATTTTGTGAGAATTAAAATTTCATATAGTAATAATAAATGTAAGGGAATACGGAAAAAATATATTAAGTTATTTTCATAAATTTTTTATTAAATGTTTATATATATATATATACAAAATGAAAAAAATTAAAGAAAAAACAAAAAAAAAAATTGTATTTTTAATTTTTCTTTATAGTATAATAATCATATGGTATTTTTAAAATATATTTATATAGAGCTCCGTTATCGATGTATGTATTAGACTATTGTTATAATTTATAATATATAAGTATACATATTTATAATATATGTGGATTGCATATAACAGATTATCATCATTTTTACAGTAAGAAACATTATACTTATGTTACTAGATATATAAGTTTTCATTGTTAAGGAATTCATTTTGAATTTTGTGATAATGAAATCATTTTCTTGTTTATATCACCATATATAAAATTATGCTAAGTCATTTTTCATTATGGATTTAATTTAATATAAAAATAAAAGAGAAATATTACTTTATTCAATACATTTATTTATAAGTAAATAAGAATTAAAATATAAGTGAAATACAAAATCGGGTAATTTTTTAATGTAAGTTTGGTGCTTACATATATTTAGATGTAGTTATTTTTTTTTTTATTGTATATAATTTTGTTATTTTTGAAATAAATTATATAATAATATTAATTCGTAATATGTGTATATTTGAAGATAAATATATCTTATACTTTAATGTATTAATCAACCATTGTCATAATATATATATATATATATTATATGTATGTAATTTTTAAAACAATGTTTTTTTTCTTAATTGTATGCATATAAGCAAAATTCATCTTCTGATATGTATAATTTTGTATTTTCTATAAAAATATATGTCTATATGTTCTTGTATTTTTTCATATATAACATGGAATAAATTGATTTAATTCTGTAAGAAGCACGCAGAAAAAAAAAAAATAATAATTAAATAGGTGAAATTAGAAAGAAGAAATTAAACCATGCAAGATAGAAAAATAAGCAAGGTATATTTTAATAAAATATGAAAACAATTAAACATGAACAGAAATAAATAGGACTTTCTTTTATATTTATAATTACACATAATATATAAATAATAAAAACATTGACATTATTATGTATCACTAATTAATATTTAAATTTTCTTTTTTTTTCGAGATCAAATTGAGTAAAACTTTTAAATTTTAAGGTATATATTATTATATATAATAAAATATTCACAAAGTAAAAATGTATAAATATATATATGGTAAAGAAGGATTAATATATATATATATATATATATATATATATATTCAATCTTCTTTGATCATTAATTATTCGTAAACTAATATATATATATATTTTTAATTTTATATAACATTAAATTATAAAACGTGTAAATTAACATTATGTATATATTTCAATATAAAACTTGTGAATTAATGCAAAATAAATATCATTTATATTTATCCTCATGTATACATCATTAAATGTAGTAAGTTGGTATTGTAGGCTTTTAGATATCTCTTAAATTATTCTTTGAAGAAACTGTATATTATGGGGAAATTTATAAAAGTAGTTATCAAATGTAAAAAGAAAAAAAAAAAAATTAATAAAAATTTTCTCTTTGTCTTTCATGTTTTAAATGGGTATTATATTTTTTTATAAGAAAAATATGTTTTAATAAAAATAGTAATATATAGAAATACATATAATGTTGTTTTTTTTTTGTTTTTCACTAAATATAATCTACAAAAATATTGAAAGTTTTTTTTATATATAATAACAAGGATAACATAAAATACATAATATAAAAAATAAAATTTATTGTTATATATTAATATAAATAATAAAAAAAAAAAAAGAACAAAATATATATCAATATTTTTTGTATTTATAATATTGTGAATTAATTACACAAATATTTTTAAAAATATAAAAAAATGTTTTTATTATTTTTTTTTTTTTTAAGAAATTTTATAAACATATATTTATTTTTATACATAAGTTTTTTTTATATATCAAAATAATGATGAAACAAATATTATATATTTTATTGTTTGATATTACGTGTAGTGAAATGAATCGTAAGATATGTTATTTATATTAAACATACATTATACATTGTACAATTAAAATTTTTTTTTGCTGTTACTAATTAAATTTTATTAATGATTTATATACATTTCATTAAAATATATTAAATAATATATTTTGTTAGAACTATAAACTTAAATTTTGATTGCTTTACATATGTTATACTATTTCATTTAAAAGATGTTTTGTTTTTATACCATGAGGTAAGGTTTTTTTTTTTTTTTTTTTTTCTATAAAAAGTATATATTATGAATGAAATATTAGAAATAAAATATGAAATATATAAATGTTCATAAATATGGATAATACATACATATACATATATATATGTATTTATTAGCGTGTGAATAACTTATTTTTCATGAATGTTGCAAATAATTATTCTAAATTAAACAAAGAAGAAGGAGAAATTGAAATACATAATTATATGGTATCAATGTATTATATAAAAACGATGTTTGCAGCATTTCATATATTGTTTTCAACATTGTTAAGCAACCATACAGATCATCTTGTTGAAGCATATGGATTTAGTGAAAATATCCATGTAGCAATAAGTACGTCCGCTTTTCTTTCATTTTCATATGTATATAACGGAAGTATAATGGATATTGTGATAAACAGTTTATTGCCACGATATGAGAAAAAACCAATAACACAATTGAAATATGGAAAAACGTTATTTTTCTCAAACTATATCATGCTAGTATCCAAAATGTATAATATGTCAAATTATAAAAATTTAAGTTTTTTATGTGAATATCAAGAAGTAGAAAGTGCCAATTTCTACTGTTCTAAAAATGTGGGTCAATTAGTTGGAAGAAAAAATTTATGATTTCTACATATTTTTTGATACTTAGAATTTGTGGAACATATGAATGGGTACATGGTAAATATACCAAAATTGGTACTGATGGTAAAGAATGTCAAATAAAACCCAAGTCACATAATTTCTTCTTTAGTGATTTTCTTGCTGTTCAAGCATCCCAATATTTGTTTTTTTTTACTTTTTCAAGAATTTATATCTTGATGAAGGAAAATATTTTCCTGGAGGTTTTGGTCCTTCAATAAGGGAACAAACTCAACAGGTTAAAGAACAAACATAAGAAGGAAAACGGTCACCTCATTGTTTTAATAGAAATTTCTTCATGGAATTTACTAACTGGTTCATACACGCCTTTTGTTTTTTGGTTGTTTTTTCTTTATATGCATATTTTGAAAATATTAAATCTTATATTACGAGTAATTTCCGTTTTTTTGGATAGATATTACGGAGTAGTCAATAAATATTTAATAAATTTTGTAAGAAAATAACATAAAGAGTTTACAAGTGAGATTTTAATAAAATACGAACGTGAAGTTTATTTAAGTATGAAAAAATATGGCTATTCGGGTGAAGTTATTGACTCTAGACTTTCTCCTAAATATAAAATCATGAATTATTTGCACGAAAATAAAGAATATATCATGAGTAATTTAAGAATATATGATATGTTAAAATGTGTTTAAAAACAAGATGTGTACATATATAGATCATTTTGCTTTTTTTGATGATTTTGGTAAAAATGAACAATTTTTAAATGAGAAATGTTATTACTGTCGTATAATTGAAGATGTGGAAGAAACTGAATTATTAACTACCGATTTTGACAAAATGAATAATGAGACCAGGAAAATAAAAAAGCAAACTAGTACGTATATTGATATTCAAGAAATACATGAAATGGAATCCGTAGATAGTGACGACGACGAATTAAAGGTTGCATGATTTCACTGAAAATATATACATATATAGTAATGTTAGGATTTTAAATTATGATATAGGATTTTTGTTTGTTTGACGTATATATATTATTATATTCTTTGGTTTGGTTTGTTTATTTGTTTTCATATTTATTGATTCGATTTTGTTTGTTTTTATTTGATTTTTTTTTTTTTTTTTAGTAACATTATTTGTGTGGAAAATTTTTCATTTATATATTTTTCATTAATATATTTTTTTTAAATTTAATTCTAGAAAAAATTATTTTTACATTCATATTTAATTAATATTTAGTTTTGTTTGTATTATTTTTGGATTTCATACCTACTCTCATTATCCTTATAGGAATTACGTTCATTTTTGGAAATATTATAAATATTTTCTTTTATAGTTAGAAATTATGTATCAAATTAAAATAAATAATTCCTTCTTTCTTCATAGTATATATATAATTTCGTTTTACGTGTTTAATATATAATATTATTATTAGAAAAAATAATTACAATTATACTATTAGAATATGTAATAATACAATTAATAAATAATAAAACATAAAATACTATAACTACTATTTAAAATATATATATATGTAATTTATATATTATTAATAGAATATATTTGTATAACATAGAACACTAAACAAAACCATACAATGTAGTATCTAATAGTATATATAATTTTTCTTTTCTTTAATTCTTTTTATTTTTGTTTTTGTTTTCTAATAATAATAAATATAAATATAAATCTATTTTTTCATAATTATATGATATAGTAATTTAATTAATTAATAAATGTTTTAAAAAACGTCGAAATATTTTTATAGAAAATCATAATAATAATATTAATCTTAGTAATAATATAGATAAATTAGAGAGAAACGTATAAAATACAACAAATTTTAGAACAAAAAAGAGATTATAAAAATAACAAAATTAAATTATTTTTTTACTATTATTTTATTGTTTTTTTTTCATAACATATATTATGATACAAAATGTTGTTATAAATTGTTTTATATAATTGTAATGATACAAGGTTTCTGTTGGAATATCTATTATAGACATGTATATTCTAACAAGTTCTCATATATATATTTTACACCTTTTAAAACTATTTTTCTACACATTCGTATATTATTTACAACAAGAAAAAAAAAAGTTGTTTGTAACTATAGTTTTACTTATATACATTTATAAAAATACAATTCGCATTATATTTTATGATATGACATAAAATTATATTTTATTAAAAATTAGAAGTTAAAATTATAATTTATAAAAAATATGGAAATGTTTTATTATATTATTTTTTTTTCCTGTTTATTATTTAAATTTTTTTTTTTGTTTTAAATAAAAGGGAAAAGTATGGTTCCTGGAAAAAAATATATATTTGCATAATGGGTAAAAAAATTGTGTTTTATATTTTTGAATTATAATAATATTTTAGATTAAACATATTTAATTCTTTTAATAAAGCACAGTATATTTTTATATTTTAATTAGTTATAATTTTAACCATAATAAAAAAAAATATATGTATTGGAGTAAAAATGAAAGTCCATTATATTAATATATTATTATTTTCCCTTTCATTAAATATATTGGTAACATTATATCATGTATGTATCAAATATTGATATATATAATTATAATATATATATTTATTACGATATCATTTATATAATTATTATATCTATATATCAATATAACGTATATATAGTCCAAATATACATATTTATTACAAATATATATAATCATAAATTACAATTAAATATAACATACATATATATAAACCTTTTTATAGGTAAATATCGACAAAAAATCATACAACACACATCATACACAAATCAATAGATCATTATGCGAATGTAACCTATATATGCCTAATTATGACAACGATCCAGAAATGAAAACTGTGATGGAAAATTTTGATCGTCAAACCTCACAAAGGTTTCACGAGTACGACGAAAGGTTGCAAGAAAAACGCCAAAAATGTAAAGAACAATGTGACAAGGAAATCCAAAAAATTATATTAAAAGATAAATTAGAAAAACAAATGGCACAACAGTTAACCACATTAGAAACAAAGATAAATACCAATGATATACCCACATGTGTTTGTGAAAAATCCCTAGCAGATAAAGTTGAAAAAAATTGTTTGAGATGTAGTTATGGTCTAGGAAGTGTTGCACCCACGGTTGGATTAATTGGTTCAGTTGCTGTAAATCAGTTGACAAAAGCTGTTATGCTTGCTGCGGCTCAAAAGGGTATTGAGGAAGGTGTTAAATGGGGGATTGAAGGTTTAAGAGACTTTCATGGTCTATATAAATTAATTGAGGTTTCCGAAATACAAAGTCTCATTAATCCTACAACTTATGCTAAAAGAATGACATATGTTATGTTTACTCAGAATATAAAAAATTCAATGTGTGAAGGAGGACGTAATCCTAGTAGTATGTTTTGTAGTTTCGCAAGTCATCAGAAACCGCAGGATTTTGTTAAAGCAGCATCAAGTATTGCAGATAATGCTGTAGATATGGCTAAACTTACTGAAACAGAAGCAGTAAAGGCGGCAGAACCTGCTCTTGCTACTTATTCCAATGCTGTAATTGCTTCCATTGTTACAATAGTAGTCATAATTTTGGTTATGGTAATAATATATTTGATTTTACGTTATCGACGAAAAAAAAAAATGAAGAAAAAACTGCAATATATAAAATTATTAGAAGAATAGATATTATGTGTTATATTGACGTTGGTAGGATGTTTGGTACAAGTACTATTTTTCTTTGAATATATCATGTTTTTTTTTTCCATTATAAATAACTATATATTTTTATATGTATTACGTTTGTGTACATATACAATGTAATGTGTTATGTGTCAATTTTTTCTGATTATTTATTGTATTAATTATTTTATTGATTATTATCCTTTTTTTTTAAAGACCTTTCAACTTTAATAAATAATGTATTTTTTAATTTATTTTAAATGCTTCTTATATATATATATATATATATATATATATATATATTTATGTATTAATATTATATATAATTATTTCAAAAATTTTAGGAACATAATATGACATATATTTATTCAATTCTTTACATCAGTTGTTTTATAAAGCAATAACTAATAATACAAATACGAAATATATAATTTTATAATATATAATTATTCGTGAGTACCAATTATCCATTTGAAAATTCAATTTTAATAGTATCCATGTATCTATTAATTTATAAAATGAATCGATCGGCTATTTATTACACATATCGTTAAAAAATGTTTTATTCTAAAATAAAAAATAAAAACATACGTATAAGGTTCATAATATTATAACAATATTTTAATATTTTCTATTTTCCTTGTTTTTGGTTCGTTCTTGCTTAATCATTTTGTTCTAGTAATTAATTTTGTTTTTTTTTTTTTTTTTTTTTTTTTGTACTCACATGTACTATGATCATGAATATAGGAAATAATTTAATTTTAAGAAATATTAAGAATTGTTTTTATAAGGTTTCTAATTAAGTATGAATTAAAAATAAATAACTCCGTTTTTTTTTTTCGTAATATGTATATCAGCGTGTTACTTATTTATTAAATAACAATAATATAATTATTAAAATATATAGTAATTAATTATTTTGTTACAACAAGTAATAATATAATTAATGTATGTTAAATTGAAGAATAATATTACTATTTTAAGAAAAATATATATATATAAAATAATTTATATTATAAATAGAATATATATGTATATAACACTATAAAAAACAATACAATGTATTGTGAAATAGTATATATAATTTCTCATTTCATTCATTAATTTTTTTTTTTTTTTTTTTTTTGGAATTTTCTTTTCTAATAATGATAAATATTAAAAATATTTTTTTGTGATAATTATATAATTAAATAGATTAATAATTAATAATTTTTTTAAATAAGTTCAAATATTTTTATATTAATAATAATATTAATCTTTGCAACTACGTAGATAAACTAGAGAGAAAGGTATAACATCCAACAATTTTTAGAACAACAAAAAAAATAATAAAAACAAAACCTAAAAAAAATACAATTACTATTAGTTTCAAAAATACTTATATCTTTTATTATAATACACAATATTTATTTTAAATTGTTTTATAAAATTGAAATAATACGAATTTTATGTTATAATATATATTCATGTACGTTCTAATATGTTCTTATATACGTAAGGTACACCTTTAACAATTATTTCCGTACACATTCTTATGTTATTTACAACACAAAAAACAAAACGATTTGTTTGTAACTATAGTTTTATCTGTTATATACATATATTAAAATAAAATTAATATTATAATTTATCGTAGGATATAAAATTAGATTTTAGTAGAAATTAAAATTCAAAATTATAAAAAATAAGGAAATGTTAATTATTATATATTCTTTTCTTGCAATTTATTATTTTTTAATTTTTTTTTTGTGTTTTGAATAAAAGAAAAAAATATGGTTGCAGTAAAAAAATATATATACATAATGGGAAAATAATTGTGTACTATAGTACAAGATTATAATAATATTTTAGTTTAAACATATGTAATACTTTTAATAAAACAAAATTAAGTATTTTATGTGATTTTGTTATAATTTTAATCATAAAATAATAGAAGTATCACATTAAATATGAAACTGCACTACTCTAAAATATTATTGTTTGTTCTTACATTAAATATATTGTTAACATCATATCATGTATGAATCAAATATTTATAAATTTATATATATAGTATTTTATAATTTATGGTGAATATACCATATACATATTTATAAGAAATATATATAAAATAATAAATTACTACTAAATATAACAAAAATATATATGATATATTTTTTATAGGCATATAATAAAAATAAACCATACATAGCACCACATCATACACCAATCTATACATCACGAGTGTTAAGCGAATGTGACACAGAAATGTCAATTTATGATAAAGATGAGGAGATGAAATCAGTGAAAGAAAAGTTCGAACGACAAACATCACAACGTTTTGAAGAATACGAAGAACGTATGAAAGTTAAACGCCAAAAACGTAAAGAACAAGGGGACAAAAATATACAAAAAATTATTCATAAAGATAAAATGGAGAAAAACTTAGCAGAAAAAATAGAAAAAGGTTGTCTTAGGTGTGGATGTGGACTAGGAGGTGTTGCAGGAAGTATTGGATTATTTGGTGGGATTGCTATAAATATGTGGAAACCTGGGGCACTTAAGATTGCTATTGACAAAGCTATAGCTGCGGGTGCTACTAAAATTGCGGAGGCCGCTAAAGCTATGGGTGATGCTGCATGGGCGGCTAAAGTAATTGCAGGATTAGAAGAAATGGGTGTATCAACTGTAGAAGGTCAGGCATTGGGATCCTATATTACTGCAACATCTTATAAAAATGCCTCAGTCATTACTGAAAATGTTTATAATCAATATGTACAGACATGTAATGGTTATTCTTTAGGGAGGGTGGGCTTCCCTTTTTTTGACACTAACCGTGATAGTCGTTTTTGCCAGTTGGTGTTGAACAAAACTTTCGTTGTATCAGAAAAAGGAAAGGGTATTTCAGATGTAGAAGTTATGAAAACAGCTGTACAAACTATGATGTCAGAAGCCGAAGGGGTTGCTAAAGCAGCTGAGGCTGCTAAAAGTGCCGAGTTAACTGCTGCAATAAAAGCTCGCCAGGCCGGTGTGATAAATACTATATTTATGAGTAAGCAAACTGCTATTATTGCTTCTGTTGTTGCAATATTGATTATAGTTTTAATTATGGTAATTATTTATTTGATTTTACGTTATCGACGAAAAAAAAAAATGAAGAAAAAAACACAATACACAAAATTATTAAATGAATAAATATATGGCTTCATGATATTAAATTCAATTTAATGTTTTGTGAATTTTAGATTTTTTAATACAAGGATATTATGATAATTTAATTTTTATAACATTATATTTTCTTTTTGTTTATTCTTATGTAGTTATTAAATTATTTAATTTATATTTATTTATTTTTCTTTAGTGAAATGAGTGTAAATTATATATATTTTTTTTTTTTGTTGAGTAAAGATTTTATATAAATATATATTGTTTGTATATATATATATATACATATATATTTATTTATTATACACTATTTAAGAATACCTTGCAATATATATATTTTAAATTTCTCTTATAAAATAATATGTAATGGAATATATTATATAATTAATCATATATTACTTTTAATCTAATTATATTTATTAAATATAAACTAATATAAATAAATCTAATTTTAATTAATAACATTCATCTATATCATTTGTACAATAATATTTTATAATATATACAATACATACGTATAATTATTTTACATTACAATGTCATGTGTAAAATAAAATGTTATGTTAATTATATTTTATCTTATTTTATATTTAATATTTTTCCCTTTTAATAAATTATGTGTTATATTATTGCAGAACAAATATTAAAGAAAATGTAATATATATATAGTAACAACAAAAACGTTTTGAACACGATATATCGACATATCAACACATTATAATATAAGAATAATGAATTAACGTAATGATAAAATAAGAATTATTTTAAAATAGTAACAATATCTTATATATAATAATAATTATATTTTTGGATATGAGTTGTTTTTGACTATACTAATAAATATAATTAATAATATAGAAAATTTAAAACAATATATGAACATTAATGACTTGTAAAATGTTAAAAATTAATATATATATAGTTTATTTTTTTTTATATATATGGTTATAAATAGTTTATCATTATTATTATTAATATTATAGAATAGTAAAAATTACTATAATTTTATTTTTAAAAAGTACAACTTTAAGAAAACTATTATTATAATATAATCATACTATTAATTTGTTATGTATTGTAAAAATATTATATGTTAATTTTTATAATATAAATATAATATATGTATATATATATATATATATGTAATGTTTACAACATAAAAATAATAAATATATTATAATTATATTATTTATATTTATACACAATAATATAAAATACAGTATGTGACTATGTGGTATCTTCGAAAAATCTTCTATATTGTATTCTTGTAATAATAGCAGTATATTTCTAATTAAATTAAAAATTGTATTTTATAATTAGCTAATATACATTTCATTTAAATATCCTATTATATATATCTATATATCTATATATATATATATATATATATATATATATATTATTACAGCATAATTGTGTAACATAAAAGAATAGATACAATAGAGAGAATTTTCTATCATAGAATAACGCTAAGAAACAAAAAGAAAAAAAAATAACAAGAAAAAAAAAATATTAAAATACACATAAAAAGTATTCTATTATATTTGCTTTAAGATTAATATTATATTTTTTTAAATTACAAGAAAATTTGTTATTATTTCCACAATAGTAATTATATTAGAATACATGTTAGGATATTTATTTGATAAATATTATAAGATCTATTATAATATATATGTATATAAATATATATATGGTTTACACCCATAACAACTATTGTTCTACACATTTTTATGATTTGTACAACAAAAAAAAAGTTGTTTGTAACTACACGTTAACTTGTTATGTAGATTTATAAAAAGATAATTTAATTTTTATTTATGTTATGTTATAAAATTAAATTTTATTACAAATTAGAAATTCAAAATTATAAAAAATGTAATATATTTTATATATTTTTAATTTCAATTTCAATTTCAATTTTGATTTTAATTTTAATTTTTTTTTTTTTTTGTAATGCAAAAATTATTCGTGTACCAATGATACAATATATTTTTATAATGGAAATTAATTGTGTATTATATTATAAGCCTATTATAATATTTTAGGATAAATATATGTAATTCTTTTAATAAAACACAATATATTATTATATATCAATTATATTGTTATAATTTTTATCATAAATTATTATAATTATCACAGTTAAAAAAAATGAACGTCTATTATATTAGTATATTTTTGTTTGCCCTTCCATTAAATATATTGGTAATTCCATGTTACATATGTATTAAGTATTCATAAATATTATTATAATATATATATATATATATATTTATTACGATACATTTATGTAATTTATTATATCTTTATATCCGTATAACGTAAATATAGTCAAAATATACATATATATAAGCATACAAATATACATATTTATTACTAATATATATAAAATCATAAATTATAGCTAAACATTACATATATATGTCAACATTTTTTACAGGTATTTTCCCCCCCAAGAAATCCATCCATCATAACACCACATCATACACGAAGATATACATCACGAGTGTTAAGCCAAAGGGACACAAAATCGTCAAATTATGACAATGACCCACAAATGAAAAAAGTAATGAAAAAATTTCAGGATCGTACATCAGAAAGATTACGCGAATATGATGAACGTATGAAAGAAAAACGCCAAAAAAATAAAGAACAACGTGACAAAAAAATACAAGAAATTATTGAAAAAGATAAAATGGAAAAATCATTAGCAGAAAAAGTAGAAAAAGGATGTCTTAAGTGTGGAGTTGTGTTGGGAGGTGGTGTTCTACCTGTTTGGGGTATGATCACAGGTTTATGGTATGCCACATGGTCACAATATGTTTCTATTGCAGTTGCTGAAGCTGCAACAAATGCGGGTATTAAGGCAGGTGTAAAAGTTGGTTTGGTTAACGTCATGAAAATAGTAAAACAAATAAAAGGGGCTTCAGATGTTAAGATACCTACAATTAAAATGCTAGAAACGTTGACTAATGGTATTTCTGCCGATAACGTAACACTTCCTGGTATATTAAAAACCATAAATAGCAAGGGGGCCGCATTTTTTGATGAGGGTCTGTATTCTAAATTTTCCATGACAGTACAAAGTATATCTAATAATCCTAAACCATATACTATAGGATATTATACACCAGCAGAAGCAGAAGCAGTGAGTGCTGCATTCAGTAAAGCTGAAGCAGGTGTATTGACACAAGCAGCCAATGCAACTAGTACTTTAACTACTGCTATAACTGCTACTGTTGTTACAATTGTAGTCATAGTTTTAATTTTGGTAATTATTTATTTGATTTTACGTTATCGACGAAAAAAAAAAATGAATAAAAAAGCCCAATACACAAAATTATTAAAGGAATAGATATGATTACTTTATGTTATACTTGATAGAGAGTTTTGTGTATTAAGTATTATTAGTTTAATGTAAAATGTTTTTTGTCATTATTTTCAGTGTTTATATTTTTATATGTATTAAGTGAACATATATGATGTATTTTGTTATGTGTCAATTTTTTTGATCATTTATTGTATTAATTATTTTATTTATTATATTAATTTTTTTCTTTTTTTAAAGACTTTTATTCTTTAATAAATCATATATTTTTAAATATATATATTAAATACTAAACTCATAAGTGTAGATATATATAATTGTTTAGGAAAATAATATATGGCATGTATATATATATATATATACATTAAATGTTAAATAATAAAATATATAATATAACAAATATATATATATATATATATATATATATATGTTAATAATAATAATAATTAATTGTAGGAAACATATTATTCATAAGAAAAAAAAAATTTGTCCTTATTTATATGATAAAAAAATTATTATAAATAAACATTTTTATTTTGACAAATATATTACCTATAAAAACCTATCATATTATATATATATGTATGTATTAATTTATATATTTCATTTGTCGCTAGGTTGTTTATATGTATTATTAAAAATATCATAACACAATAAATACAAAAAGTGGACAAAATATAATGAATATATTATATATATATATATATATATATATATATATATTTATAAAAAGAAACTAACAAAAATACGAAAGTAAAACAATTACAGTAAATGAATAATAGTATAAGCATAAAAAAAGGGAACAATATACAAATCAAAAACAAAAATAAATAATAAAATAATTTTTATTAATATAAAACATAATTACTTTCTTCCACTAATTTCTATTTTAATGTTATATATATATATATATATATATATATATATGTCACTTCATATATTATTTAATATATTATATTATTCAGAACCCAAATACTAAAATATGAAATTAGTAAAAAACGTATGTTATGTATATATATATATATATATATATATATATTTATTTATTTAATATAGTAACCACAAAAATATATTGAACATGTTATATCTATATATCAACATATTATAATATAATAAAAATGAATTAACTTAATCTTACAATAATTATTATTATAAAATAGTAACATTGTATTATATATAATAATTATAATTGTATTAAAATAATTACATTTATGAAATATCCGTTTTTTTTTTTGACTATACTAATATATATATAATTAATATAATAGAAAATTTGAAACAATATAAAAATATTAATAAATTGAAAAATGTTAAAAATAAATATATATATATATATATATAATTTATTTTTTCCATTTATGTATATATTATTATAAAGAATTTATTATTATTAATATTATAGAATAGTAAAAATTACTATAATTTTATTTTTAAAAAGTACAACTTTAAGAAAATATTATTACAATGTAATCTTACCCCATTAGTTTTTTATATATTGTAGAAATATTATAATTTAATTTGTATTATATAAATATATTAGATATATGCAATGTTTAAAACACATAAATTATTAATATAACATATTTATTTTCATACACAACAATATAAAATACAATATGTGATTATGTGGAATCTATGAAAAAACGCTTGAATTGTATTCTTGTAAAAATGGTATATTTCTAATTTATTCAAAAATAATATTTTATAATACGTTAATATATATTTCATTTAAATATCCTATTATATATATATATATATTTATAAATTATGATAGCATAATTATTTAACATAAAATAATAGATACAATAGAGAGAATTTTATAACATAGAATAAAGCTAAGAGAAAATAATGAAAAAAAACTAAAAAGAAAAAATACAAATATTAAAATATATATGAATGTATTTTATTATATTAGTTTTAAGATTAATATTATATTTTATATATTACAATAAAATTTGTTATTATTTCGACAATAGTAAATATATTAGAATACATGTTAGGATATTTATTTCATAAAAGCCATAAAAGCTATTATAATGTATATGTGTTTTACACCAATAACAACTATTGTTATACAAATTGTATGATTTTTACAACAAAACAGAAGTTGTTTGTAACTATAGTTTTATTTGTTATATACATATATATAAAAATAAAATTGTTATTACAATTTATCTTATGATATAAAATTAGATTTTAGTATAAATTAAAATTCAGAATTATAAAACATATGGAAACATTTTATTATAGTAGATTTTTTTCTTCCTATTTATTATTTTTTAATTTGTTTTTTTTTGTTCTGAATAAAAGGGAAAAATATGGTTGCAGTAAAAAAATTTATTTTTATATAATAGGAAAATAACTGTGTATTATAGTATAAGCCTATAAAAATATTTTAGTTTAAACACATGTAATTCTTTTAATAAAACAATATTAAGTATTTTATGTGATTTTGTTATAATTTTAATTATAAAATAAGTATCACAATAAATATGAAACTGCACTACTCTAAAATATTATTGTTTGTTATTCCATTAATTATATTGGTAACATTATATCATGTACGAATCAAATATATATATATATATAGTATTTTATAATTTATATAAATATAATATATACTTAATTATAACAAATATATATATATATAATATATTTTTTATAGGTAAATACCAACAAAAAACCACACATCACACCACATCATACACCAATATATACATCACGAGTGTTAAGCGAAGGTGACGTACAATCATCAAATTATAATAAAGATACGGGTATGAAAAGTGTAATGCAACAATTTGTTGATCGTACCTCACAACGATTACGCAAATATGACGAACGTATGAAAGATAAACGCCAAAAACGTAAAGAAGAACGTGATAAAAATATACAAAAAATTATTGAAAAAGATAAAATGGAAAAATCATTAACAGAAAAAGTAGAAAAAGGTTGTCTTAGGTGTGGGTGTGCGTTAGGAGGTGTTGCAGCAAGTGTTGGATTATTTGGGGGATTGGGTATCTATGGTTGGAAAAGCGCCGCGTTGGCAACTGCTAAGGAAGCGGTCAAGGATGCAGCCATGGCTACGGGTGCTGATAAGATTTTGACTGCAGGTGCTGAGGCAGGTAAAAACGCAGTCATTGCAGGAATGAAAAAGGAATTTGGTATATTAACTCTTTGTGATAAAACGTTGGAATCCTATTTTACTACAACGGATTATACTAATGTCTCACTCATTAGTAGATCTATTTATACGCAATATGAAAATTCGTCATGTCTACCTATATTCTCTCAAACCGTCGCTGGTGCTGATAAGTCTATTTGCACCTTGATGGGGCAAAAAAATTTAGCCGCACTGAAAGTTCAAAGGAATGCTGTTTCAATGAATGCTGTTATAAAAACAACTGTAGAGACTATCGTCTCTGATGCCCAAAATGCTGTTGAAACAGCTACAGAAAAGGCTATTGAAGAAGCTACTGTTACACTAACCAAACAAAAAACTTCTGAGATAGCAACTACATGTATGGGTCACCAAACTGCTGTTATTGCTTCTGTTGTTGCATTATTAATTATAGCTTTAGTTATGATAATTATTTATTTAGTTTTACGTTATCGACGAAAAAGAAAAAATGAATAAAAAAGCCGAATACACAAAGTTATTAAATCAATAAATATATGGTTTCATGATATTAAATTCAATTTAATGTTTTGTGAACTTCATATTTTTCAATACATGGATATCGTGATAATTAAATTGTTATAACTGTAAATAATTTTTTTTTTTTTAGTGAAACGAATGTAAATTATATATATTTTATTTTTTTATAAAGGTCTTATATAAATATATATTGTTTATATATATACATATATATTTATTTATTATACACTGTTTAAGAATACCTTCTACATATATTTTTAAAAAATTTTATGTAAATATATATATAATTGAATATATTATATAATAAATATATTATATAATTAGTCTTATATTGATATATTATTTAAAAAGTAATTATATTAATATAATATAAACTAATATAAATAAATGTAATTTTAATTAATAATATTCAACCATATCATTTGTACGATATAATTTTTATAATATATATATATTATTATCTTACGTTAGGATGTCATGTGTAATATAGTATGTTATGTTAATTATTTTTTATCTTTTTTTTTTTTTTTAATATTTTTTCCCTTTTAATAAAATATGTGTTATATTATTGCAGGATACATATTAAAAAAGAGTGTAATATATATATGTATATATATATAGTAACAACAAAAATGATTTCAACACGATATATCCTTATATCAACACATAATATAATAAGTTTGAATTAACCTAATCTTACAATAAGCATTATTATAAAATCGTAACAATATAATATATAATAATTATAATTGTATTAAAATAATTATTTTTATGAATTATCTGTTTTTTTTTTTTTTTTTTTTTACTAATATATATAATTAATATAATAGAAAATTTGAAACAATATACAAATATTTATAACTTGTAAAATATTAAAAATAAATATAAATATAAATATAATTTATTGTTTCAATTAATATAATATTATAAATACATTATTACTATTATTTTACTCATTATTATTTTTATTACAGAATAGTAATAATTACTATACTTTTATTTTCAAAAAGTACATCTTTAAGAAAACTATTAATATAATATAAACATACTATTAATTTCTTATGTTTTTTACAAATATTATATGATATTTCGTATTATATAAATATAATATATATATATATATATAATGTTTTTAACACATAAATTATTAATACAACATATTTACATTTATACATAGCAATATAAAATACAGTATGTCACTATGTGATATCTTTGAAAAATCTTTTAAATTTTATTCTTGTAATAATAGTAGTATATTTCTAATTTGTGAAAAATTAATAATTTATTATTATTTAATATATAATTCATTTAATTAACCTATTAATTATGCATATATATTTATATATTATTATTTATAAATTAGATTTGCATAATTAAATAACATAAGATAACAGATACAATAGAGAGTATTTTTTAACATAGAATAACACTTAGCAACAAAAATGAAATAATCTAAAAAGAAAAAAATATAAATAATAAAATACACATAAATTATTATTATGCTATATTTGTTTTAGGATTAATATTATATTTTATCAATTACAACAAAATTTGTTGTTGTTTCCACAATTCTAATTATATTAGAATATATATTTTTTGTTATTTATTTGATGAAAAAAAATGAGAGCTATTATGATATATATGTGGTTTACACTCATAACGACTATTGATCTACACATTTATATGTGTATTTGCAGGAAAATATAATTTTATTTATTAAAATTTAATAACATATATATATATAATATTTGTAAAAATATACTTCAATGTTAATTTATCTGAATTCTTATTTATATATATGAGAGAATTGTTTTAAGAAAAATTACAAAAAAAAAAAAAAAAAATAAAATAAAATAAATAAATAATGTAAGTAAAAAAAAAAATTTTTTTTATTTATTTTATATCACATTTATATATTTTTTTTTTTTAAATATTAGATGAATATTCTCATAAAATAAATTATACGTATGATGAAAATATAATGTTCTTATACCGTAATATTACAACGAAATTGTTGCTTATCAATTTATTATATAAATTATAGATTAGAAAGTAAAATACATCATTTTTTATAAATTAGATTAATACAATTTGAAATATAACATATTATTTTATTTTATTTTTTTTTTGAATTAAAAATGAAAACATATTTCGTTAAAATATTATTATTTACCTTTTTGATAAATACATTAGTATTTCCACATAATGTATGTAAAAAAATATATCATTATTACTATACCATAAATATATAATAAAACAATTATAACGCAATTAATATATATTTGTTTATTAATACTCTTTTTTTTTTTTTAGGAAAATTGTCAAAATAACCATAAAAATATAAGCTTCATACAAAATAACACACAAAGAACAACAATAAAGTCAAGATTATTAGCACAAACACAAAAACATAATCCACATTATCATAATGACCCAGAATTTAAGGAAATTATTGACAAATTGAATGACGAAGCAATAAAAAAATACCAACAAACTTTTGAACCATATGAACAGTTAAGAGAATTAGTAGAAAAAAACGGAACAAAATTTACAGGTGGAAATGGTGCAGAACCTATGTCAAAGATAGAAAAGGAATTATTTGAAACATATGAAGGAGTGTTTGGTGAAGAAAATCATATTATGTTAAAATCGGGTACGTATCCAAATGATGATGAGAAATCAGATAAATCATCATCATGTGAATGTACTGATAATAATAATACGAAAATAGTAAAAACAAAAGGAAAGGATAAATATTTAAAGCATCTAAAACACAGATGTATAGGTGGAATATGTTCTTGCTCAGTAGGTAGTGCAATCTTAACAATGTTAGGTTTAGCATTTGCAAAAGTTGCTGCGGCCAAATATTTCGCAAGTTTAGAAACTTGTGCGTCTAAGCTGACAATATTTAATATGTCTAATTGTTCTACTCTAAATGCAGCTCTCCAAGGAACTGCATGTGCTAATGCTTTTAGTGATGTAATTACGCCTGCTACAACAGCTGCTACTACAACTATATTCCCTTACGCTATTGCGATTTATGTCCTTATTTCTATAACCGTCTTACTCATAATATTATATATATGGTTATATAGAAGAAGAAAAAATTCATGGAAACATGAATGCAAGAAACATTTATGTAAGTAATGGAATATATAGAATATGAAAAATTTTATTTGTCAATGATATATGAATTATATTTTATAATAATTCATTTTTTTTTTTTTTTTTCACATATAATATTATTTAAATAATATTTTCTCAATGAAAAAATATATTTATATACATTAATTTAAAACTTATAATAGTGTGACACAATTATTATATGTAATATATATTTATGACTTGAATAATATAAACAAATATATATAACTTATGTCAAAATTTTATGTACTATAATATATAATTTTTTTTTATTTTTTTTACATTTATGTTCTAATAAATATTTTAAAATCATTTATTCTATTTTTTCTATTAAATAGATATTATACAATTAAATACAAATGCAATTTTACATATTAATGAAATTCTTATTGACACATATATCTATGCCATAGAAATGTTTTAAATATATTGTTTTATATCTAAATCAAATAAAACCTTATCATTTTTTAAAGAATAAAATGAACTTGTTTTTTTTTCTTTAAAATATTATGTCTTATATAATTAACATTCATTTATCTTTATTTTACCTTAAATAATAATATAGACTATAATTTTATAATACGAAGAAAGAAGAAAAAAAGAAGTTTAAATATTGAGCACGAAAATATATATTCTATCAAAATATATGGTAACATATTTCCACATACCAATGATAAAATAAAATAAACAAATTTTTGATTTCACAAAAAAATGAATGTGAATACAATATTTTAATGTTAATTAAAAATACGTAATCATTTAAAAAGATATAATATATTTTATTTTTAATAAGTATAAAATTTATACATAAAATATATATTTTCAAATACATAAATATATTTTGCAAACATCATATTTTATGAGTCCAAAAAAAAAAGAACTACTCGAAATATATGCAATTAATATAATATATATATAATAATGTTTCTCTTATATAAATGTATAATATATATCAATACAAATTAAAAAGAAATTTTTTAAAAAAAATTTTTTTATATTTTAAAGAGTTAATAGTTTTCATAGAAAAGAATAATAGAAAAAAATGAACCATATTACATTCTTTACTTTCAAATAACACAAAATAGAAAATTGAAATAATATATATATATATATATATATATATATAATATTATATGTATTACTTTCTTTCTTTTTTTTTTTTAGAGGCATTTTCAAATCGACGGTTACATGTCTCCACATATTAGAAGCCTCAGAAAAATAACAACATCGAGAACATTAAGTGAATTTGACAAATATACAAATAATTATGATAATGATCCTGAGATGAAAAAAGTGATGAAAAGATATAATGAACGAACAGCAATACGATGGAAAGTATATGATGAACGAAAAAAGGAAAAGCAAAAGGTATATAAAAAAAAAAGTGATAAAGATATAAAAGAAATTTTTGTAAAAGACAAAATACAAAAACAACTAACAAAACTATTATTAGCATTAGAAAAAGTAACTGATACGGATAATTTATTTAAAGTTAGAAATAAAAAAAGCGTAGTAACTACAACGAAAAAAGGTTGTAATAAATCTAAGGAAACATTAAGTAATATATTATCAGAATGGAACATTTTACTTAATATTGAAATGTATTAATGGATACCATTTTCTTCTAAGGAAGCCAAAATTGATTGTAATATATAAAATATGAAACAAGCTGTTAATGAAATTGGTTATATACGTCCTAATAAATTTGTTACTTTTGGTAATAAGGATGGAAAAGATGCTGTTGATGTGGATCATTTATTTAGTTCTATTATGAATTCTTCTGATGCTTTATTTCAAAAATATATGGAAGATGATGTTACATCTAATGGTAGTATTTTTAAAAAACAAAGTGGTTTTGTTTCTTTTGCTCTTTATGTGTTATGGGAGATTCTTGAACATATTGTATTCCCCGTTGTTGCTCCTATTTTGTTCAAAAGCAATGCTTCTGGGGTGGATCTTCTGTGAATGGAAATCCTGGGAATGAATCTGGTGGTTCTTATTATGTTAATATACTTTATGATTCATTTATTACAATATATACTATAGCATCAATTCTATTAATTCTTTATTATATTTTAAAATATTATAGAAAAATAAGAATGGAGAAAAAAATGAAATATATGCAAATATTAAAAGATTAAATATGTAATGTTATCATAATAAAATATCGCGAAATATATATTATATATATATATATATAATATTGTTCTATTGTTTTTTTTTTTGTTTTATTATTTTCTTAATTTTTTTTTTTTTATTTTATTTTTTATTTTAATTACAAAGATGGAATCCTAACATATTATAAATATATATATATATAAATATATATATATGAATATAATTTTTTTTTGTATATATAAATTGTCAGTTAATTTTAACATAAATGCTTATATATTTTTTCTCATATGTACATCTTTGCTTGGTGTTCATAGATATTGTAGAAATCTATATATCATTAAAAATATTGTATGTACAAATTGTATACAATAAAAAATATTTGACAGTAGTGTTATTATGAGAAAAATAAATAAATAAATAAGATTTATTCTCTTTAATTAATACATTTAGTGTATAATATAATTTTATTTTAAAAAAAATTTAATTTTAAAAAAATTGTAATAAATTGTAGTACATGTAAGGTTTTATTTTTGTTTTAAAATAAACATAATGTTTAAATATATGGAAAGGTTATTTTTTATAAATAATAAAGAGCATACTTTAAAATACCCAATAAAAAAAAAATAAAATCTATTAAATATTCAAATATAAAAGAAAAAAAGTAAAAGGAAAAATGTTTACTTAGTGTGCATATAAAATAAGTATTCGTTTATATTTTGTAGCTCTTTAATTAATATATTATAATAAAAAAAAAATAATAATAATTATATATTTTTATATATTTTCAATTTGATTTGTGTGTGTGTATTATAGGATATATATTGTAATATGTAATAATATATACCTAAAATTTTTTTTTTTTTGGTAATTTTAAAATATAGTTATAGTCATATATTCATTCAGAAAAAATTATAAAGTACATTTTTAATATACAATTTTTATTTTTTCCTTAAATCATTCATGTATGTTTTTAAAAAATATATAACTCATAGGCACACAATTATTATCAATTATTTTATTTTAATTAATAAGTAAAAAAAAGAAAATGAAAAAAGTGTATAAAAAATGTGTAACGTAGTAAAATATATACACCAAAATGAATGTCCTCAAGAAAGAAGAAAAAATCAATATGTAGTGAAAAAAATATAAACAATAAAGACAAAAAAAATTGCAGGAAAAGTGTATTATATATAAAGGTACTGAAAATATTTTTTTATAAATAAATATATATATATATTTATAAAATGCTTATATATAAAAAAAGTTAATATGTTAAATTATAAGTAATGAAAAAATATAAACGTGATATATATCTTATGCTATAACTAAAATAAAATATAAAATATCACGTTATATCAATAACTTAAAAGATTAAATATATATATATAATTTTCATTATCTCTTTAAATATTGATAAATATATACACATTATTATTTAATTTTTTTTTTTTTTTTTTCATTTCTATTTAAATATTTTTAACTTTTTATATAAATAAAAAATTATTATATATATGTGTAATGTTTTGAAAGTATTTTTATAATTCTTATTCACAAAAAGTCAAGTTTGAAAAATAAATGTATTTATTGTGAAATATATATTTTGCCAAAAGAATATAAAATAACTAATATGACTTATATATAATGTATTTAAATAATTAGATATATTAATATTATTATATTGTTATTTTAAAAGTAATATATTTGAGAAATAAACAAAAATTGTAATTTTCTTTATGCTTTTTATATACAAATATTTTTTTGTAAATATATATATATATATATATATATATATATATATACAATATTGAACGTTTTATTTTTTTATGAAATTGGTGTTTAAATATATTTTTTTAATTTAAGTAAAAAAATAAAAATGTAAATAAAAATAATATAAAATACAAATTAGCATAAGATGCAATATTTAAAAAAAAAAAAAAAAAAAATATTCTCCTTCGAAAAAGTCAAATGTTTTATTTACGTTTCATAAAATATAATACATTTAATTATTTTTGATAACATATTTATACATATGATCAGTAATAAAAATATAATTATTATGTAAAATTTTATATTTTGATTGTATATTATATATTTTATATAAAATATGAATGAAGAATTTTATTATAAAACTTAAAATCTATATATATCAAAAGAGTAAAAATAATTACAAATTACAGTAATCATTTTGACATGAATTTATGTTTATTTGTTTCTATTAAACAAGTTATATAAAAATATTATATGCAAAATAATAAACTCATATAACATTATTTTATTATGTGTTTCTTTTTTGTTGTAAAGCATATATATATATGTTCAAAACCTTTTTTTTAAATATATAATGTGTATGAAAATCATTTTTTTTTAAGAAAATATTATTAAAATAATATTATTTATGTAACACAAATTATTATAAAATATAATTCATATATCATTGACAAGTAAAATTTTTCATATTCTAAAAATTCCATTACTTACATAAATGTTTCTTGCATTCATGTTTCAATGATCTTTTTCTTTTTCTATATAACCATATATATAATATTATAAGTACAACAGCTAATATAAGTAGAACTAAAGCTGCAATACCACAAGATTCAAAAATTGCAGTAGCAGTAGTTGCAGCAGGTGTGACTAGATCGGCAAGACCACCAACACAGACTCCACCACCTGCATTAATAGCTGTAACCATAGATTGACAATCAAGCATATTAAATATAGTAACATATGATGCGCACGTACCATATTTTGCTACTCCTTCGATTGGAGTATTCAAGGCAGCAACTACAATAGCTCTTGCAGCTGCCAAACCTATGAATGTTAAGAGAAAACTACCAACTGAGCAAAAACATATACCACGGGTACATCTGTGTTTTAAGTGTTTTAAATATTTATCTTTTCCTTTTGTAGTTGCTAGTTTTGCATTATTAGTATCAGTACATTCACATGATTTTGATTTATCTGATTTGCCATCATCATTTGGGTACATACCTGATTTTAACATAATATGATTTTCTTCACCAAAGAATTCTTCATATGTTTCCAATAATTCTTTTTCTGACGTTGACATAGGTCCTGAACCATATCCACCTGTTAATTTTTTTCCGTTTTTTTCTACTAGTTCTTTTAATTGTTCATATGGTTCATGAGTTTCTTGGTATTTTTTTATTGCTTCACCATTCAATTTGTCAATCATTTCTTTCAGTTCTGGGTCATTGTGATAATGTGGATTATGATTTTGTGTTTGTGCTAATAATCGTGATTTTATTATTGTTCTATGTGTGTTATTTTGTATGAGTCTTCTATTATAATGGTTATTTACGTAATTTTCCTAAAACAAAATAAAGAATATTAATGAATATGTACTGCAAATTTAATAATTGTTTTATTATATATTTATATTATTGTAATAATAATGTATTTTTTTACATACATTATGGGGAAATACTAATGTATTTATCAAAAAGGTAAGTAATAATAATTTAACGTAATATGTATTCATTTTTAATACAAGAAAATAATATGTTATATTTCAAGTTGTATTAATTTAATTTGTATCAATGATGTATTTTAATTTCTAATATATAATTTATATAATCAATTTATAAGCGGAAAATTTGTTGTAATATTATGATATAATAACATTATATTTTCATTATAAGTATAAATTATTTTATGAGAATATTCATGGAACATTTAAAAAAAAAAATAAATATAATATAAAATAAATATAAATTTTTTCTTGTATTTTATATATTATTATTATTTTTTTTTTTTTTTTTTTTTTTTTTTAATTTCTTTTTTTTTTTCTTAAAGTAATTTTGTTTTATATAAATATAAGAATTATGATAAATTAACATTCAAGTAAATTTTAATAAATATAATATATTTATTTATTTATTACAAATTTTTAATAAATAACAATATATTTTCCTGCAAATACACATATAAATGTGTGGATCAATAGTGGTTTTTGGTGTAAACCACATATATATATCATAATGGCCCTCATAATTTTTATGAAATAAATATCTTAAATTATATTCTAATATAATTATTGTTTTTGAAATAATAACAAAATTTCTTGTAATTAATAAAATATAATATTAATCTTAAAAATAAAACAATAGTATACTTTTTATATGTATTTTAATATATATATATATATTTTAGTTTATTTTATTTTTGTTGCTAAGTATTATTCTATGTTAGAAAATGCTCTCTATTGTATCTATTATTTTTATATTACTTAATTATGCTATAATAATTTATAAATAATAATATATAAATATATATATACAAAATTAATAGGATGTTTAAATGAATTATATATTAGCTAAATATGAAATGCAATTTAATAAATTGAAAATATACAATTATTACAAGAATACAATTTAAACGATTTTCAAAAAATACCAAATAGTGACATACTGTATTTTAAATGGCCGTATATAAATACAAATAGTATAATCATTTTGTATTTATAATTTGTATGTTGTAAATATTATATATATAAATTGGTTTTATATATAATATCAAATATAACATATTATTTGTAGAATATATAAAAAACTAATGGTATGATTACATTATAAGAGAAATATTTTAAATATGTACTTTTTAAAAATAAACTTATAGTAAATATTACTATTCTATAATATTAATAATAAATTCTTTATAATCATATATAAATAGAAAAAATAAATTATATATATATTTATTTTTAATATTTTTCAAGTTATTAATATTTATATATTCTTTTAAATTTTCTATTATATAAATTATATGTATTAGTATAGTCAAAAAAAGGGATATCATATAAATATTTTTCTAATAGAATTATAATTATTATATATTATATTGTTACTATTTTATAATAATAATTATTGTAAGACTAAGTTAATTCATTATTATTATATTATAATGTGTTGATATATAAATATATCGTGTTGAAAACAATTTGTAGTTACTACATATATATATACATATATATATTACATTTTTTTTAATATGTGTACTGTAATAATATAAGGCATATTTTATTTTATTAAAAGGGAAAAAATTAAAAAAAAAAGATCGAATATAATTAACATAACTTCTTATATTACACGTGACATTGAAATGTAAAATAACAATAAATATGTATTATATATATTATATAAATAAATTGATGTAAATGATAAAAATAAATGTTATTAATTAAAATTATATTTATTTATATTGATTCATATTATATAAATATAATTATATTTTAAATAATATACAGTATAAGTTTAATAATATAATATATGTTTTCTATAATATATACCATTACGTATTATTTTGTATGAGAAATTTTAAATATATATATTGCAAGGTATTCTTAAAAAATATATAATAAATAAATATATATATATTCATGTATGTTCTTGATTTGAAAAAAATATATATCTTACACTTGTTTAATTAAAATATATTTAAATTAAATTAAATTATTTCATAACCACATATGAATAAGAAAAAATAAAATTATAGGTTAAAATATAATATGTTATAAAACTTGAATTATTATAATATCCTTGTATTTTAAATCTCAAATTCACAAAACATTAAATGTAATTTAATATAATGAGACCATATATTTATTGATTTAATAATTTTATGTTTTGGAGTTTTTTCTTCATTTTTTTTTTTCTTCTATAACGTAAAATTAAATAAATAATTAAAAGTATAACAGCTATAGTCACTACTGCTATAGATGAAATTACAATAGGATCAGAAAAAATAGTATTAACAGTTGTCATCTCTGCAAATTTTTCACTTGCTGCTTGAGCACCCATAAATTGAGCTTCTTCAGCAATAGATGCTCCACGTTCAACTAATTTTGATACTCCATTGCTTCTTACAAAATTGCAAAATGGTTGCTTTGTAATAAATTCACCAACGCACTTTGATTTATTAACATCTTGAACAAATGAAACATATGTCATTTCTTTAAAATAATTTGTACGAGTAACAAACTTTTCTATAACAGTAGAATCAATTAATCTAAGCAGACCATAAAATTCCTTTAGATCAGAAATACCTGTTTGCATACCTATTTTAATACCCCAATCAACAGATGATTTAATTGCCGCAGCATATACAACAGTTCCACCTATAGCACCCAATTCAGGCACCGCCGTACCTAATATTTCTCCACATCTCAAACACCCTTTTTCCACTTTGTCCGCCACCGATTTTTCGCAAATACATGTAGGTATATCATCGGTGTCTATCTTTGTTTCTAATGTGGTTAACTGTTGTGCCATTTGTTTTTCTAATTTATCCTTTAATATAATTTTTTGAATTTCTTTATCACATTTATCTTTACATTGCATTCGTTTATTTTGCATTCTTTCTTCATATTCGCGTAATCGTTGTGAAGCTTGTCGATCAAAATTTTCCATAACTTCTTTCATTTGTGGGTCATTATCATAGTTGGCAGGCGCATATAATTCACACTCGCATAATGATCTATTGGTTTCTGTATGACATGGTGTGCTGTAATGGTTCCTTTGGTCATTTATCTATAAAGTATTTATCATATATATATATATATAAATTTATATATAATGCTTAGTTGTAATTTATAATTTCATATATTTGTAATAAATACGTATATTTTGACTATATATATATATATTATATATTGATATATAGATATAATAGTTATATATATGGTATCGTAATAAATATTTATATTATAATTATATTTATGAATATTTGATATATACATGATATAAGGTTACCAATATATTTAATGGAAGAGCAAACAATAATATATTAATACAATGGACTTTCATTTTTATTGTGATACGTATATTATTTTATGATTTAAATTATAACTAAAAAAAAATATATATAATAATATATTGCGTTTTATTAAACGTATTACATATGAATAATTTAAAGTATTATTATAATTTATTTAATATAATTAACAATTATTTTCCCATTATGCAAATGTATTTTTTTTATAGTGGAAGCATATTTGCCTTTAAAAAAAAAAAAAAAAAAAAAAAAATTAAAAATATAATATATCAAAATATATCACATTTTTTTATAATTTTGAATTATAATTTTTAATAATATTTATTCTTATATGAAATCATAAATTACAATTAAAATGTTTTTTTATATTTTTCATAAACACGTTACGATATAGTAACAATGGAACTTATATTTTTTTGTTGTAAAATATATACATATGTGTAAATTAATAGTTGTTGAACGTGTATACCACATATAATTTACAAGTGATAAGAACATATAAGTGAAATTGATTTTGCAACATGCATGTTAACAATATTGCTGTAATATAAGTATAATTGTATATCATAATATGTGTTATTAAAAGTAAAACAAACAATATATATATTTTAAAAGTAATTAAACGAAATATATTTTAATAATTACATATATATTCTTTTTTTTTGTTCTAAAATTTATTGTATCTTATACCTTTCTCTCTATTGTATCTAAAATTATATAAATATAAATATATATATATATTAAAAAGTATATTAAATATTACATGTTATTAAAAAAATATGTGGTATAATTACAACAGAAAAACATATATATATTTGTAATTAAAAAAAAAAAAATTTAAGAAAAGAGAAATTATACCTATTATTAGATACTATATTTTATAGTGTTCTGTACTGTTGAACATTATAAAAATATGTTGTATTGTTGATTCAGAGTTTGTATGATTTTGATAATATATATTATATTATCTATTAAAATATTATATTATTTTGTAATTTTTTGATACTGTAATTGTATGATTACTTGTTGTAAGGGTATAATCAAAACTATAGAATTTAATAATTGTATTAATAGTTGTTATATATATATATATAGTAATTAATAGATGAAATAATGTATTTTCATGTTATATGTTATTACTAATTAAAAAGGGGAAAAATTAATAATATTTATTAAAAAATAATTTTCATATATTGATAATTACAAATACGAGTAAAAAAAAAAAAAAAAAGAAACAGGAAGAAAAATAGAAAACATAAAAAATGTTATTATAATATGATAAATTATGTTAAATAATATATTTGTGTTAATTTAGAAGCATTTTTTATGTAACATTATGTGGAATAAATGATCGATAGATACATTACATAAATTGGTATCCACACGGATATTAAAATTGAATTTTGAAATTGGTGAGAGATACTGTCGAAAAATTATATATATATATATATATTATATATAATAAGAAAAAAATGTTATATATATATATACATATTTTACCATACATATATGTCTTACTGTTTTGAATTTCCAAAATATTTCATATAATTATAACATCCTATATATATATATATATATATGAAAATACATTTTTCTTGACTATTAAACCAGTAATAAAGAAATAATATTATTATCATAAAGAAAGGGAAATACACAAATAAAATAAAGATCTTAGAAAATAATAATAGTTTATCCTATATACGATACATTAATGGAACATACTATTATAGATATATACCATATATATATCATATATTATAAAAATAATAAGAATTGAGTATCAAATAGGAATATTAACAATTACCATTGTATTTATTTATTTTATATAAACATAATTCTATTTTGAAAAACTTTTCAATATAATACAAAAACAAATTCGAATTATAATATATTATATCAGGTTTTATTGCTAAAGGTGTCACATATCATTATACATATATATATATACTTTTGTTTTTTTGATCTTTATTTCTTATGATATTATCCTTATTATTATACTATTATTATTTCGAAATATCTATTATGTAATATATAATATATAAATGTATATATATATATATTTCCTCTTATTTTATATAAAAAAAAAAATATATATGATTCCATTTTCTTCTTTTATCTCTTAATGATTGTCTATTTATTTTTGTAAAAATAAAAATGACATAACGAAATACATATATACAAAAGATATAACGAATATATTTAACAAAAAAATATATCATATGAGATAATTTTTCATCATATAGTTTGATGATTTTCTTTGATCATTATATATATATATATATATATATATATATGTATATTTGGTTTGATGGTTGGATGATTTAGTATTGACTGTGTTTAGGGGTATCTGTATGCTGAATATACGCTGGATGTATGAGTATGTATGATGAATGTACGTTGGTTGTATGAGTATTTAAGTATGAGTATGTATGTTGAAAATAGGGTGGATGTATGAGTATGTATGTTGAAAATTGGGTGGATGTATGAGTATGTATGATGAAAATTGGGTGGATGTATGAGTATGTATGTTGAAAATAGTTTGTTCGTATGAGTATGTATGTTGAACATATATAGGATGTATGAGAATGTATGTTGAATATATGTAGCTTGTATGAGTATGTATGTATGTATATAAGAATATATATGTATATGTTGAATTGGTTATATTTATAATTTTTGATATTTTTGTGATTTTTGGTTTTTTTTGGGGGGGATTTATATATATATATATAGTTTGTTTTGGAATATATGCAGAAAATGTACATATATATATATATATATATATAATGAAACACATATATATATATATATGTATTAAATATATATATATATAATAATTATATAAAATATGTAAAACGAAATTCATAACATAATAATAGTTATTTAGTTGTGATTATTATTATATTCACTTCAATTTTTATTTAAAATATAACTTATTTCTATAAAATACTATATAATAATCATATTTTTATTTGTTGTATCAATTTTTGTACATAGTACTTATGTATATTATCTATATATATTTTGTATTATATTTGCATAAAAAAAATAATTATATATATATATATATATATATATGACATTCATTTTCCTTTTTATATTAATTATATTTTTTATTTTTTTTCAGCGTATTATATGTGACAAAAGTGAAAAGAGGAATGAAGGAATTTATCATATTATAAAGAAGATTATTTACTTATAAATATCGACGTTATCATGATTTTCGGGGTAGAAGACCTATATGTCGAAATACTAATTAACGTACATGATATGAATCAATGGATGTTATTGGAGTTCCTCTAACATCTACAGATATGAAAAACACACTTAATTTTTATAAATTATTTAAAGATGGAACATCAATTGATGAAATGAAAAATTATATTTATGCTTTTATAAAGTATTATGATACATTAAAAAATGATTTATTTAATGAACATAAGACAATATTTACAGAAAGGATGAAAAATACACAAAGACTAGATATGTAAAATAAACTTATATGAATATGAATTATGTGGATTTATGGGAAAATACATGTATATATAATTTTTATATATATTAGATAAAAACTTAATATAACATATATTTATTAAATGATTTATATTAGTTGTTATATAAAGTAATAACTCATAAAACAAATATAAAATATATTATATTATAATATATAATTATTCGTGAATATCCATCAACAATTTCAAAATTCAATTTTAATAGTATCCATGTAGCTATTAATTTATGAAAAAAATTGATCGGTTAATTATTACGCATATCGTTAAAAAATGTATTTTTTTTTTTTCTAAAATAAAAAATAAATATATACATATAAGGTTCATGCTATTGTAGCAATATTTTAATGTTCTGCTTTTTTTTGTGCACCCATTTTCCCCCGTACCTGTGCATTTAACATTTCCCATACATTTAACCGTAAATTTAGAACATGGATCACAATATGATTCATGTCCAAATGTTTTTTCCTGTTCCTTAAAATTAATGTGACTGCATCCATTATTATTATCAGTATTGGGTCCGACTTTTAAGCTGTCTAAAAAAGATTCAATAGTATCATAACCATCATTAAGCTTTTTAACAAATTCATTATCATATATATTACCTTTATTACTTTTGGCATCCGCCTTTTGTTTTGTATATATTTTTTCCTGTTCCTCATATTGTGTTCTTTTTTTTTTTATCCATTTTTTATATTTTCTACAGGAATTGGCACAACTAGGACATTCTAAATCCGGAACAGTTCCATTCTCATTTGTAACGGTTTGAGTACAATCTTCCCCATCTCCACTACATTTTTCATCACCTTCATCTACCTTACAATCCTTCTTCACCTTTCTCAACATACGTGTTCTTTTTTTACAAAACTCTTCTCCCCATTCCTGTAACCATCGAAAATATGTGGGTCTCAACACAAAATCTTTTAATTTGGTGCCTTCGTGGTCATGTTGACCGTCACCGGGGGCCATGGGACCTGTTTCATTAGCACCATACGACACAGTTTCGTATTCGTTGTTGTTTTCTTTGAGTTTATTGAAAAGTTTTTCGCCCTTCGCACCATCTTCAATCTTTATAATTTTTTGTGCGTTTCCACTTTCCTTTGTGTTTTGGTCTCCATTATCTTTGTAGGTTAAGGCACATAACATTCCTTCCCAAATATCGGAACCATATTGTTTCCACCAACTTTTGCGTTTTTCTTCATACTTTTTTTCATCACCATTTTGAAAAACCTTATCTATATTACTTTTTATTTTGTCCATTTTTTCATCATTCTTAAATAACTCATCGATACCACTCCCATTGTCCTTACTACCAATGTATAATATATCCCTATAATCTCCTAACGTATAGAACATTTGTTTTTTTAAACTCATCAGGGATAGTACCTTCACTTTCTAATTTGCTTTGTGGATCTTCTTTCTCCCCTTCTTCCTCATCTCCATCCTCTTCACCCATGAGTCCCGGTAGTGTTGCTTCACCTCCTTTGTCTCCTTTGCTCTTCGTGTTTAATTTCTTATACCTATCCCATAGAAAAAACGTTTCAACTGCAGCACTTTCAATAAAAGCATCACGCAATTTCACTTCTGACATGTTCTCATCAACATTTTCTATTCGTTTCACATACATGTTCTTTCTCCTTGGTGGAATACATATACCCCCTTCCGTGGTAGTACCCCCTCTCTCACCCTCACCACCCTTAGCAATAGTAGTTCCCCCCCTGCAATCCCAACCTGCACGTCCTTTGTTTTTAACATACTTGAGGGTACATGCTTCATTAAAAGTGTTACCCCCAAATAGTGCTTGTACTATTTTGCATGGGGCTTCTTTTGTGTCCTCTTCTTTTTGCGGTGGTGGTGCTTCTTCTTCGGTTTCTTCTTCATCTTCATCCTCCTCGTCCCCGTTGTCAACAACTGTTTCTTCTCCTGATCTTGCTCCTGCGGTATCTGGGATTGGGCAGGGGTCTTGTTGGTGGGTTTGTAGGCATTTTTCGGCGTCGTCTAATTCGTGTTGTAGTAATTTATCAATTAGTGTTTCTGTTTCCGACGTCTTCTCATCTTTTACTTCTATTTTTTTTTTTTCCAAAAGTTGCCTAAATCTTTCTATTGCCTTTGGATCGCCATAGGCTTCCGAAATACTTTTGAAAAACTCATATTCCAAAAATGTTTCTAGTATCATATAATGAGATAATTCGGCACCCTCTATTTGCTCCCCAAAACCCTTTTGTTTTTTAAAATGTTCTTTTATTTGTTTCCATTCGTTTTTTTTTTCCTTCAACCCATTTTTTATAACATTTACAGTTCCTTTCACATTGTTTGTTTCCACATGTTTGTCCTGTATTTTCTAAACAATTCTTCAGTTCTTCCCTCCACTCTATAGATTCCTTCAACATTTCTGTAACAGAACGATAAAAAAAAACATAATATGATATAGGGTTTTTTTGGTTTTTCATATCTTTCCATTCTCCCAATATGCAATTATCACTTTCTTCAGTTTCATCATTTCCATCTCTTTTATCCTTCTCTTCATAATGACATTCCCATTTTTCAATTTGATCATTATTTTCTGAATTATCACAAAACTTTCTATATTTTTGTACGATATTCCTTTTTTTACTATCATGGATAAGTTTTGGTATTTTGGTGGTATCCTCTTCTTTGTAATTCTTTATATTATTTATATTTGCACATTTTTCATTATCAATATGTTCCCATGGTGGACCCCCCGGTTCCACTCCACACCAAGGACATGGTTTGCATATTTCTGTACGAGAAAATATTTCTTCACTTTCATGATTTTTGAAATTAATAGAGGTCCTCTTTTCCTTTCCTACTTGAGGTTGTGATTTACATAATCCTTCTTTACTTAATTTTCCTAAAAATTCATCAATTGTTCCATAATGTTCTTCCAGTTTCTCATAAAATTCTTTATCATACCCATCATAAACCTCATTAATTGCACCCCGTTTCTTCCTCCTACTACCTGATGTTCCATTTGTTCCTTCTGCTTTTTTTATTTCTTCATTATATTTTTTTTTTTTGTTTTATGAATTCTTCTTCCTGCTTTCTTATCCATTTTACAAAAGGATCACAAGCAACTGAACATTTTGTGCAACCATCACCTCTAATATATACATGTTTTCCGCTAGCTGTTTTTTCGCAATCGTAGCCATTAAGATCACAATATCGTTTCTTTCCATTTTCTCCTTCTCCACGGCATTGTTTTATGGCATTTTGTAATTTATGCTTCCTTTTTGTACAAAAGTCTTCCGCCCATTCCTCGAACCAACGAAGATACTGCGGCACATAATCGAAATAGGTGGGTGGATCACCATTGATACACGTACACTTATTTTGGGCTACTGATGGACCCCTTATATCATTACTATTGCATGTTGGTCGAAAATATGTACTGTTCCCAGCTTCGCATGTGATTGCTTTCCAAACTGTTTTTCTATTATGTGCCCACCAATCTTCTCTTAATTTAAAAAAATTTTCATCACCTCCGTAGCGTTCTTCTACTTCTTTCGCCTTCTCATTCTTCTCCTCCTTCAACTTTTCATATATTTTCTTGAAAACTTCTTTCAAATTCTCCTGTATTCTTTTTTTTTGTTCTCTATCTTTTTTATCATAACCACGAAATAGATCTTTTCCTCTTACAATATCTCCTATATCTGCAAAACTCCGTGCCAATACGGTACATATTGTAGAACCCGTATCACCATATTTTCCTCGATATAAATTATGATAACCTTCTAATAACTTCCCTTCATGTAGAGCTGCCAAACACACTTCTAACAATAAATTATCTTTTGTATTTATATTCTCTGTTTTCATGTGTGATAAATGTTGATCGCACAGGAATAATCTTCTTAATGGAGCACATGCTCCACCCGTTTTATCATCATTTCCATGTATTTTACTGTTTGTACATTGACCTCCATATTCATCAGAAAAACGAACTTCTGGTCTACCTTCACATGGATACTCCCGACCAAAACCACTGGTATTATTAGTATTATAATCAAATTGAAGACGGCATGGATCTTTTGGTGTTGATCCTTCTGGTTGTTCATCGTTCTTATATTTGGTTCTTGCCAAATCTCCATGCAATTCCTCAATAAATTCTTTAACTTGCTTTTCCACTTTTCTTCTGTACACTTCTTCTCCAATCATATCCAAAAGTTCCTTAGCATCCTTGGCCTCACTATAGTCATTCCTACTACCTCCCCCCCGTCACCCCCACCTCCATCTCCTGCGGGCGCCATTTTGTTGTGATACTTTTTTTTTGGTGACTACATGATTTCATGAAATTGTATACCTACATTATTATGAACATATTTTGTTGCATATATTTCCAATACAGTTTAACATTCCTATATAATATTATACAACAATATTTTCGTTAATCTTATAATATTATACTATTCTATAATAAACAATATATATATAATGTTGATTTTATGGATTATAATATAATATATATATATAAATATATATTAGTTACATTAGTTATAATATTATAATATATATATATATATATATATATATATATATATATATATATATATATATATATATTTATTTATATTAACATATAATTAAAAATATAATATATTATATGTAATTAATAATTATTTGTTTCATAAATTTTTTCCAAAAATTTTTTTCATAGTTTCCTCTTAAATTTAACCATTAAATCAAAATATATATATATATATAAAATATTTACAAATTTTAATTTTTATGTTTCTTCTTATATATATATATATATATATATATATATATATATATTATATTTATTTTATAAATATATAAATGACAACATGAAGAAAAATACAAAACATATATATCATGTAACATACATATATATTATTTTTACATTCATTTTTTTAAGGATAACTTCTATGTATATTTTGTTACTTCTTTCATTTATATACATACATATATCTATATCTATATATATATATATATATATATATATATATATATATATATATATGTATAAAAAAGATAAGAAGAGAAAGAAAAAATGAAAGAAAAATGTTCTTTCGTTTCTCTCTATCTATAATATCTATCATATTTTTATATACATAAAAATATATATATATAAAAAAAAATACATTTATATATATATATATGAAAATAATATATATTATATTTCTTCTTTTTATAATGCAATATATATATATTATAATATAATATAATATAATATAATATAATATAATATAATATAATATAATATAATATAATATAATATAATATAATATAATATAATATAATATAATATAATATAATATAATATAATATAACATTATGTAGCAGAAAAACGTATCAAAAAACAATAAAAAACAGGTATCATCGTAAAATATAAAAATCATATAATTTAAAATAAAAAAATATATCAAAATAAAATAAAAAAGGTGTATCATCGTAAAATATAAAAACTACATAAATTTAAATAAAAAAAATGTATTAAAATAAAATAAATAAGGTGTATTATCCCAAAATATAAAAATTATATAATTTAAAATAAAAAAATATATCAAAATAAAATTACAAAAGTGTATCATCGTAAAATATAAAAACTATATAAATTTAAATAAAAAAAAAGTATTAAATTAAAATAATAAAAATGTATCATCCCCAAAAAATAAAAGCCACATAATTTAATTTAAAAAAAGGTATCAAAATAAAATACATAAAACCATAAAATACAATATAAAAAACCACAAAATAAAATAACAAATAAAATAAAAATAACAAGGGGGCAAAAAAGTATTATTATATTATTAATAAAAAGTAATTTTTCTTTTAATTTTCCTTTATTCTTTTATGTATTACTTCTTTCTAATCTTAAAATATACATAAATATAAATAATAAAATACATATACAAAAAAAAACTTTTCTATTTATAAAAATATAAATATATATATTGAAATATTACTTATTAATAAGGTCTTCTTTAAATTTAAATTAATGAAAAATAGTGTTATTATGTATTACGTTTTTATAAATATATGCATACCATTATATTCATATAACTAATGTCATGTAAACATATACTAACCTATATATACATATATATATACATATATATATATATATATATATATATATATATATATATATATATATCGATAGATAATATACATATGTGTTATGTACAAAAATTGATACTCCAAATACAAATATGATTATTATATATTATTTTATAGAAATAGGTTTTATTTTATGTGAACATTAAGGTGAAAGTGATTTTAAAGGTAAAAATAATAATTGTCACAACTAAATAACTATTATTATGCTATGAATTTACTTTTACATATTTTTTATAATAGGAATTTATATACTACATATACATATGTGTATATGTGTTATCGTTATATATTCTAAAACAAACCATATATATATTTTTATATAAATTCCCCCTCTCCAAAACAAAAAAAAAAGGAAACAATACCAAAACACATAAGTATAACCAATTCATCATATACATAGATATTATTATATACATACATACTTATACGAATAACATATTTTCAACATACATACTCATACAACCAAGATACATTCCACATACATACTCATACAAACAACGTATATTCACCATACCTATATCTTGAACCCCCCACATCAAATCATTAAACTAAATATATATATATATATATATAAATCAAAGAACATCATTAAAATATATGATGAAAAATGATATTATATTTTATACATACTCGTTATATCTTTTGTATATATATATTTCTTTATGTCCTTTTTATTTTCACAAAAATACATATAGACAATCATAAAGAGATAAAATGGAGAAGATGGAATTATATATATTTTTTTGTATATAAAATAAGAGGAAAAATATATATATGTATATATACATTTCTATATTACATATTATATATTTCGAGTTAATAATAGTATAATAATAAGGATAAACTAATAAGAAATAAAGATCAAAAAAACAAAAAAAATATATATATATATATATATATATATATGCTTTTTTGTTGTCTAGTATTTTTATAGTTAAAAATGAATATATATATATATATTTACTTATTTATTTATTTTCCGTTTGTACAATTTTTCATTTTGGTAAAAATATATATATATATGTTATATATGTTTGTTATAACAATTATGACATTTTATTTTTTATATTTATCAGAAATCTATATATATATATATATATAGATATAGATATGTGTACATTTGATAGTATTTATTAGTTCTTTCTTGTTGTTACTCTTTTTGTTATTTCTATATATTATTTGTACCATATATTATTATTCTTTTCTTCGTTATATTTGTATACATATTTAGTAGGAAGAAAGAAAGAAAAAAGTTCATAATAATTTTTTCATATATTTATTAATTATATTATTTTTCTTTTCTTTATAGAATATTTTTTTCTCTTTCTTTATTTCTTCTTTTGTTTTTTTTATTATATTTATATTATATTTTAATATATTACAATATGTTTTTCCGGTCTTAATTGTTTTTTTCCCTTTTTTTTTTTTTACAAAATTAAACGATTCCATATACTAACAATATATATATATATATATATATATATATATATCAAGAGGAATAATACATAGATTCACCCTATTTTTGAAAATAATACGTACACATCACTTACTTATAAATGTTAATACATTCAATAAAAAAATATGTATAGAAAAAAAAAAAGGATTTTATATGTAATACATGTTGGATATATTATAATAATATATAAAGAACAGGTTACTATTCTTATTATTATTTTATGGTGTTATGAGAAAAATATAATACACATATATATATATATATATACTATTTGTTTTACTAATTTGATGCTGGGTGCAATAATTTTTATAACACATAATATATTAATTAATATATGCATTGATATATATATATATATAAACAAATCAAAATAAAAATTAGTGGGAACCGTAATTATGCTTTATATTGATAAAAATTATTTTGATTCTTTTTTTTTTTTTTTCCTTTTTTATTTAATATTTAATTTTTAGTTTTATACATTATATTATATCATATACATGAACATATATATAACATGATTATATTGTCTTACATACTATATTTTTTTAATATTGTGGTCTTATTATATACAATCATATGCTTAGTGTTATATATATATTTATTTTAAGGACTATAGTAGTTAATATTATTTAGATTAAACATATAAAATATTAAAAAAAATAACATATATGTAAAAGCTCATACAAATACAAATACAAATACATATGAACACATACAAATGCATACATTCAAACATAAATACTACAAATACATTTATTTAAAAATATAAATATATAATTTTCCCCCATCTATGCAAATACAAATATATATGTAGTATATGTTACACATAATTTAATAATATTTAAATAATATGTTTTCCTTTTTTTCCTTTATGGTGGTATAGGAAAAACTAATATATGTATATATATATGTATTTGAATTTCCGTATATATATATCATCAAAATAGGAATTAGACGAAAATAGTATTTATGTTTTATATTAATAAAAATTATTTCATTATTTTTCTTATTTTTGATTTTCTATATTGTTTTCTTTCTTTAGGTTCATTTTTTTTATTTCTTTCATTCATTTATTTTATTGTATTTTTCTTCCTGTTTTATGTATTTTTTTATATTTTGTCCACCTTCTGTGTTTATTTTTTTCTAATATTCTTAATAATACATATAAAAAGTACATAATGACAAATGAAATATATAAATTAATACATATATATATATAATATGATACATTTTTATAGGTAATATATTTGTCAAAATAAAAATGTTTATTTATTATAATTTTTTATCATATAAATAAGGACAAATGTTTTTTTCCTTATCAATAACATGTTTCCTACAATTAATAATAATTATTAGTATATATATATTTTTCTGTTATATATTTTATTATATAACATTTAATATAAAGTATTACAAAAATATATATACATGCCATATGTTATTTCTCCAAACAATTATATATAACGACACTTATGTGTTCAGTATTTAATTTATATATAATAAAAAATAAATATATATGATTTATTAAAAATTAAATGTCTTTGTTAAAAAAAAGAAAAAAGATTATCATAATAGTGAATTAATATAATGAATAATCAAAGAAACTGGCACATAACAAAATACATTGTATATGTCCACAAACGTAATAAGTATAAAAATATATAGTTATTAATAATATAAAAAAAAAAAAACCTTGGCACATACAAAGAAATAGCGTACGCGTACCAAACGTCTCATATCTATTCTTCTAATAATTTTATGTATTGGAGTTTTTTCTTCATTTTTTTTTTCCTTCGTCGTCGCAAAATCAAATATATTATAATCATAATTACAACGATTACGACAATTGCAATAATCGAAGCAGTTATTCCAGTATTTAAACTACTAGTAGTCGATGCATAGTTGGCAGAAACCTGAAGAGCTTTCTCATTAGCAGCCTGCGGAGCTTTTTCAACAATTAGTTCTGACGCTTTTTCTACAACCTTTTCCGCCATTTTACCACTTGTATCATTTTTTACACTCATACATATCTTTGGGTCCATAGCCTGCTTAACAGCAGCGGGCAACGAGGTGGCCTTACAGGCCGCCTCGAACTCCGGTTTAATAATATGAGCAAATTGTGTGACGTTACGAAAATCGTCTATACTAGAAATTCCTTTCAATATTTCAGGAATTAATTTCTCTACACCCAAAGTTTTTAATGTTTCTTTAATTACATTCATACCTGCGTCCATAGCAGCCTTTGCAACTGCAATAGGAACATAATGTGTCCATCCCGTATACATTAAAGTACCAACGAGACCCCAACCGTAGGCAACCCCTCCCATAGTTTTTCCACAATTAAGACAAAATTTTTCTGTTTTATCTGCTAAGGATTTTTCACAAACACATGTTGGAATAGCGTCACTTTGTATATCTGTGTCTAACGTGGCAAACTGTTCTGCCATTTGTTTTTCTAATTTGTCTTTTAATATAATTTTTTGAATTTCTTTATCACATTGATTTTTGCATTTTTGGCGTGTAGTTTTCATCCTTTCGTCATATTCATGAAATCTTTGTGAGGTTTGTCGATTAAAATTTTCCATTATTTTTTTCATTTGTGGATCATTGTCATAATTGGCAGGTGCATATAGTTCGCATTCGCATAATAACCTCGTGGTTGGTATTTTTGGTGTATGTGGTGTGGAGCTTTTATGTTTACTTTGAATATTTTCCTATAAAAAATGATGCCATATATATGTATATATATATATATAATGTTTAGTTGTAGTTTATGATTATATATATTTTCAATTAATATGTATATTATGACTATATATATATTATATATGGATATATAGATATAATAATTATATAAATGGTATCGTAATAAATATATATATATATATATATTATAATATTTATGTATATTTTATTCATTTATCACGCTATGTTACCAATATATTTAATGGAAGAGCAAACAATAATATATTAATATAATGGACTTTCATTTTTTTTTTTTTGTTGTTATATTTATAAAAACCTTTGACACAAATTATAACTAAATATAATTGATATATAATAATATATTGTGTTTTATTAAAAGAATTGCATATGTTTAACCTAAAATATTATTATAATTTTATCCTATACCACAATTAACGTCCATTATAAAAATATACACGGTTATTGGAACCTGCATAATTCTTCCGTTAAAAAAAAAAAAAAAAAAAATTAAAATTAAAATAAAAAATTAATATATCGAAACATTTTATATTTTTCATAATTTTTAATTTCTAATTTATAATAAAATTTAATTTTATATCATATAATAAATTACAAATAAATTTTATTTTTATAAAAATACATAACAAGTAAAACTGTAGTTACAAACAACTTCTTTTGTTTTTTGTGTTGTAAATAATATAAAAATGTGTAGAGAAATAATTGTTAAGGGTCTATACTATATATATATATAATAATAGCTCTTATAATATTTATCAAATAAATATAATTAAAAAAAATGTAATATAATTACAGTTGTGGAAATAATAACAAAAGTTCTTGTAATTAATAAAATATAATATTAATCTTAAAAATAAAATAATATTTTTTACATGCATTTTAATATGTATATATATTTTTTTTTTTGGTTTATTTTATTTTTGTTGCTAAGCATTATTCTATGTTAGAAAATGCTCTCTATTGTATCTATTATTTTATATTACTTATGCTATAATAATATATATAAAATAGGATATTTAAATGAAATGTATTTTATCTAATTATAAAAAATATAATTATTCAATAAATTAGAAATATATTATTATTATTACATGAATATAATTTAAAATATTTTCGAAAGATGCCACATAGTCACATACTGTATTTTATATTATTGTGTACAAATATAAATAATATAATTATTATATACATATATATATATATTATGTTGTTAAATGCTGCATATATATAATGTATTTATATAATACAAATTAACATATTATATTTATACAATATATAAGAAATTAATAGAATGATTACATTGTAATAATAGTTTTCTTAAAGATGTACTTTTTAAAACTAAACCTATAGTAAATATTATTATTCTATAATATTAATAATAATAATAAATAAATCTTTATAATCATATATAAATAGAAAAATCAAATTATATATATATTTATTTTTAATATTTTACAAGTTATTAATATTTGTATATTGTTTTAAATTTTCTATTATATTAATTATATATATATTAGTATAGAAAAGAAAAAAACGGATAGTTAATAAATATAATGATTTTAATACAATTACAATTATTATATATATTATATTGTTACTATTTTATAATAATAATTATTATGAGATTAGGTTAATTCATACTTATTATATTATAATATGTTGTTATAACGATATATCGCGTTCAAAATATTTTTTTTGTTACTACATATATATATTACATTGTTTTTAATATGTGTCCTGTAATAATATAACACATATATTATTTTATTAAAAAAGAAAAAATATTAAAAATAAAATAAGATAAAATATAATTAACATAATATCTAATATTACACACGAAATTGTAATGTAAAATAATAATGAATATTTATTATATATATTATAAAAATAATACCGTACAAATGATAAAAATGAATATTATTAATTAAAATGATATCTATTTATATTAGTTCAAATTATATTAATATAATTAGTTTTTAAATAATATATCAATATAAGACTAATAACATAATACATTTATTATATAATCTTTTCCATTATATATTATTTTATATGAGAAATATAAAATATATATATTGCAATGTATTCTTAATGAGTGTATAATAAATAAATATATATGTATATATATATATATATACAAACAATATATATTTATATAAAATCGTTATTAAAAAAACATATAATATACACTCATTTCACTAAAAAATAAATAAATAAATATAAATTAAATAATTTAATAACCACATAAGTATAAACAAAAAAAAATTTATACAGAGTTATAAAAATTTAATGACCATAATATCCATGTACTAAAAAATCTAAAATTCACAAAAAATTAAATTGAAGTTAATATGATGAAACCATATATTTATTGATTTAATAATTTTGTGTATTCGGCTTTTTTCTTCATTTTTTTTTTTTTACGATAACGTAAAACTAAATAAATAATTATCATAACCAAAACTATAATTAATATGGCAAGGAAAGAGTAACCAATTGCATTGTACAAATGTGTATATTTAGCATGTTCTAGAGCTATTGCATCTGCTTTACCTTTCTCCACAGCTTCTGTAACTGCTGTTATGTGTGCGCTATTATTCGTATTAAACAAATCAATGCCTCCTTCAACCATACTATCTACAGCGTTCCAATAATTATAATATTCAGTATTCATAAATCTGTTGTACATATTACTACTTATATATTCAAACATATCAAAAAGATCTACACCATTGGTAAATTTTCCTGAAGAAAGCATTTCTGTCACAGTAATTTCGGGAAACTTCTTTATATTGGTATACGTTCCTGTTATTACATTAATTCGAGATAAACCCACTTCTATACCTTTTTTAATACCTGCTGGAAGGGCCTTTCCAGAAAGATATTGTAACCATGTCCCATACCATAAACCGCTGACCAAACCCCAAACAGGTAGAACACCACCTCCTAACGCACACCCACACTTCAGACAACCTTTTTCTATTTTTTCTTCTAATGATTTTTCCATTTTATCTTTTTCAATAATTTTTTGTATATTTTTGTCACGTTGTTCTTTACGTTTTTGGAGTTTATCTTTCATGCGTTCTTCGTATTCTTCAAAACGTTGTGAGGTACGATCATCAAAACTTTCCTTCACTGATTTCATATCCGCACCCTTATTATAAATTGACGAATGTATGTCCTTTTCGCTTAACACTCGTGATGTATATATTGGTGTATGATGTGGTATGATGTATGGTTCATTATTATTATGTTCCTATAAAGAATGTAATATATATACATATGTATGTTATAATTAGTTGTTTATGATTACATATATTTTCGTAATGATTAGGTATATTGTATATTTACATAAACAATAAAACTTTATATATATATATATCTTTATAATTATTTGATTCGTACATGATATGATGTTAACAATATATTTAATAGAATAACAAATAATAATATTTTAATGTAGTGAAGTTTCATATTTATTGTGATACTTATTTTATGATTAAAATTATAACAAAATCACATAAAATACTTAATTTTGTTTTACTAAAAAAAATTACATATGTTTAAACTAAAATATTATTATGGGCTTGTACTATAATACACATTTATTTTCCCCATTATATAAAAATATAATTTTTTACTGCAACCATATTTTTCCCATTTATTCAGAACATAAAACAAATTAAAAAAATAATAAATACGAAGAAAAAAAATATATAATATAATAAAACATTTCCATATTTTTTATAATTTTGAATTTTAATTTCTAGTAATATCTAATTTTATATAATAAAATAAAGTGCAATATTAATTTTATTTTCATATATGTATATAATAAATAAAACTATAGTTACGAAAAACTCGTTTTTTTGTGTTGTAAATAACATAAAAATGTATAGAGAAATAATTCTTAAATGTATACAGTACTTATATGAGAACTTGTTAGAACATATATGAATATAATAGATATTACAACATATATTTGGTATTATATCAATTATATTAAACAATTTAAAATAAATATTGTGTATCATAATAAAATAAATAAGTATTTTTAAAACTAATAGTAATTGTATTTTTCTTAGGTTTTGCTATTATTTATTTTTTTAGTTCTTTTTGTTCTAAAAATTGTTGTATGTTATACCTTTCTCTCTAATTTATCTACATAGTTGAAAGCATTAATATTATTATTTTTATAAAAATATTTGAAATTAATTTAAAAAAATTATTAATTAGTAAACTCTTTAATTATATAATTATCACAAAGAAATATTTTTCATATTTGTTATTATTACAAAAGAAAATTCAAAAAAAAAAAAAAAAAAAAAAAAAAAGAACTAATGAAAATGAGAAATTATATATACTACTACAGAATACATTGTATTGTTTTATGCAGTGTTTTATCTTATACATATATATTCTATTTATAATAATAATAATAATTATTATTATTATATATATATATATATGTGTTTCTTAAAATAATAATAGTATGTTACAATTTATCATGCATTAATTGTATTATTACATGTTGTAACAAAATAATTAATTACTACATATTTTCATAATTATATTCTTATTATATATTAAATAAGTAACACAATGTTATACATATTACGAAAAAATACGGAGTTATTCATTTTCAACTTATACATAATTTATAACTATAAAATAAAAAAAATTCGTAGTATTTCTAAAAATTAAATTATTTCACATAATGATGATGATAGTACGTATGAGTACCAAAAAAAAAAAAAATTACACCACAAAAAAAAAAAAATTAAACCACAAAAAAAAAAAAAATTAAACCACAAAAAAAAAAAAAAAAAAATTAAAACACAAAACAAAAAAAAAAAAAAAATCATAAAAAAAAAAAAAAAAAAATTAAAAAAAAAAAAAAAAAAAAAAAAAATTAAAACACAAAAAGAAAAAAAAAAAAATGAAACCACAAAACAAAAAAAAAAAAAAAATTAAACCGAGAAAAAAAAGAAAGTAAAATTAATAACTAGAACAGAAAAAAAAAAGCAGAACATTAAAATATTGCTACAATAGCATGAACCTTATATGTATATATTTATTTTTTATTTTAGAAAAAAAAAAAATACATTTTTTAACGATATGCGTAATAATTAACCGATCAATTTTTTTCATAAATTAATAGCTACATGGATACTATTAAAATTGAATTTTGAAATTGTTGATGGATATTCACGAATAATTATATATTATAATATAATATATTTTATATTTGTTTTATGAGTTATTACTTTATATAACAACTAATATAAATCATTTAATAAATATATGTTATATTAAGTTTTTATCTAATATATATAAAAATTATATATACATGTATTTTCCCATAAATCCACATAATTCATATTCATATAAGTTTATTTTACATATCTAGTCTTTGTGTATTTTTCATCCTTTCTGTAAATATTGTCTTATGTTCATTAAATAAATCATTTTTTAATGTATCATAATACTTTATAAAAGCATAAATATAATTTTTCATTTCATCAATTGATGTTCCATCTTTAAATAATTTATAAAAATTAAGTGTGTTTTTCATATCTGTAGATGTTAGAGGAACTCCAATAACATCCATTGATTCATATCATGTACGTTAATTAGTATTTCGACATATAGGTCTTCTACCCCGAAAATCATGATAACGTCGATATTTATAAGTAAATAATCTTCTTTATAATATGATAAATTCCTTCATTCCTCTTTTCACTTTTGTCACATATAATACGCTGAAAAAAAATAAAAAATATAATTAATATAAAAAGGAAAATGAATGTCATATATATATATATATATATATATAATTATTTTTTTTATGCAAATATAATACAAAATATATATAGATAATATACATAAGTACTATGTACAAAAATTGATACAACAAATAAAAATATGATTATTATATAGTATTTTATAGAAATAAGTTATATTTTAAATAAAAATTGAAGTGAATATAATAATAATCACAACTAAATAACTATTATTATGTTATGAATTTCGTTTTACATATTTTATATAATTATTATATATATATATATTTAATACATATATATATATATATGTGTTTCATTATATATATATATATATATATATGTACATTTTCTGCATATATTCCAAAACAAACTATATATATATATATAAATCCCCCCCAAAAAAAACCAAAAATCACAAAAATATCAAAAATTATAAATATAACCAATTCAACATATACATATATATTCTTATATACATACATACATACTCATACAAGCTACATATATTCAACATACATTCTCATACATCCTATATATGTTCAACATACATACTCATACGAACAAACTATTTTCAACATACATACTCATACATCCACCCAATTTTCATCATACATACTCATACATCCACCCAATTTTCAACATACATACTCATACATCCACCCTATTTTCAACATACATACTCATACTTAAATACTCATACAACCAACGTACATTCATCATACATACTCATACATCCAGCGTATATTCAGCATACAGATACCCCTAAACACAGTCAATACTAAATCATCCAACCATCAAACCAAATATACATATATATATATATATATATATATATAATGATCAAAGAAAATCATCAAACTATATGATGAAAAATTATCTCATATGATATATTTTTTTGTTAAATATATTCGTTATATCTTTTGTATATATGTATTTCGTTATGTCATTTTTATTTTTACAAAAATAAATAGACAATCATTAAGAGATAAAAGAAGAAAATGGAATCATATATATTTTTTTTTTTATATAAAATAAGAGGAAATATATATATATATACATTTATATATTATATATTACATAATAGATATTTCGAAATAATAATAGTATAATAATAAGGATAATATCATAAGAAATAAAGATCAAAAAAACAAAAGTATATATATATATGTATAATGATATGTGACACCTTTAGCAATAAAACCTGATATAATATATTATAATTCGAATTTGTTTTTGTATTATATTGAAAAGTTTTTCAAAATAGAATTATGTTTATATAAAATAAATAAATACAATGGTAATTGTTAATATTCCTATTTGATACTCAATTCTTATTATTTTTATAATATATGATATATATATGGTATATATCTATAATAGTATGTTCCATTAATGTATCGTATATAGGATAAACTATTATTATTTTCTAAGATCTTTATTTTATTTGTGTATTTCCCTTTCTTTATGATAATAATATTATTTCTTTATTACTGGTTTAATAGTCAAGAAAAATGTATTTTCATATATATATATATATATATAGGATGTTATAATTATATGAAATATTTTGGAAATTCAAAACAGTAAGACATATATGTATGGTAAAATATGTATATATATATATAACATTTTTTTCTTATTATATATAATATATATATATATATATAATTTTTCGACAGTATCTCTCACCAATTTCAAAATTCAATTTTAATATCCGTGTGGATACCAATTTATGTAATGTATCTATCGATCATTTATTCCACATAATGTTACATAAAAAATGCTTCTAAATTAACACAAATATATTATTTAACATAATTTATCATATTATAATAACATTTTTTATGTTTTCTATTTTTCTTCCTGTTTCTTTTTTTTTTTTTTTTACTCGTATTTGTAATTATCAATATATGAAAATTATTTTTTAATAAATATTATTAATTTTTCCCCTTTTTAATTAGTAATAACATATAACATGAAAATACATTATTTCATCTATTAATTACTATATATATATATATAACAACTATTAATACAATTATTAAATTCTATAGTTTTGATTATACCCTTACAACAAGTAATCATACAATTACAGTATCAAAAAATTACAAAATAATATAATATTTTAATAGATAATATAATATATATTATCAAAATCATACAAACTCTGAATCAACAATACAACATATTTTTATAATGTTCAACAGTACAGAACACTATAAAATATAGTATCTAATAATAGGTATAATTTCTCTTTTCTTAAATTTTTTTTTTTTTAATTACAAATATATATATGTTTTTCTGTTGTAATTATACCACATATTTTTTTAATAACATGTAATATTTAATATACTTTTTAATATATATATATATTTATATTTATATAATTTTAGATACAATAGAGAGAAAGGTATAAGATACAATAAATTTTAGAACAAAAAAAAAGAATATATATGTAATTATTAAAATATATTTCGTTTAATTACTTTTAAAATATATATATTGTTTGTTTTACTTTTAATAACACATATTATGATATACAATTATACTTATATTACAGCAATATTGTTAACATGCATGTTGCAAAATCAATTTCACTTATATGTTCTTATCACTTGTAAATTATATGTGGTATACACGTTCAACAACTATTAATTTACACATATGTATATATTTTACAACAAAAAAATATAAGTTCCATTGTTACTATATCGTAACGTGTTTATGAAAAATATAAAAAAACATTTTAATTGTAATTTATGATTTCATATAAGAATAAATATTATTAAAAATTATAATTCAAAATTATAAAAAATGTGATATATTTTGATATATTATATTTTTAATTTTTTTTTTTTTTTTTTTTTTTTTTAAAGGCAAATATGCTTCCACTATAAAAAAAATACATTTGCATAATGGGAAAATAATTGTTAATTATATTAAATAAATTATAATAATACTTTAAATTATTCATATGTAATACGTTTAATAAAACGCAATATATTATTATATATATTTTTTTTTAGTTATAATTTAAATCATAAAATAATATACGTATCACAATAAAAATGAAAGTCCATTGTATTAATATATTATTGTTTGCTCTTCCATTAAATATATTGGTAACCTTATATCATGTATATATCAAATATTCATAAATATAATTATAATATAAATATTTATTACGATACCATATATATAACTATTATATCTATATATCAATATATAATATATATATATATAGTCAAAATATACGTATTTATTACAAATATATGAAATTATAAATTACAACTAAGCATTATATATAAATTTATATATATATATATATGATAAATACTTTATAGATAAATGACCAAAGGAACCATTACAGCACACCATGTCATACAGAAACCAATAGATCATTATGCGAGTGTGAATTATATGCGCCTGCCAACTATGATAATGACCCACAAATGAAAGAAGTTATGGAAAATTTTGATCGACAAGCTTCACAACGATTACGCGAATATGAAGAAAGAATGCAAAATAAACGAATGCAATGTAAAGATAAATGTGATAAAGAAATTCAAAAAATTATATTAAAGGATAAATTAGAAAAACAAATGGCACAACAGTTAACCACATTAGAAACAAAGATAGACACCGATGATATACCTACATGTATTTGCGAAAAATCGGTGGCGGACAAAGTGGAAAAAGGGTGTTTGAGATGTGGAGAAATATTAGGTACGGCGGTGCCTGAATTGGGTGCTATAGGTGGAACTGTTGTATATGCTGCGGCAATTAAATCATCTGTTGATTGGGGTATTAAAATAGGTATGCAAACAGGTATTTCTGATCTAAAGGAATTTTATGGTCTGCTTAGATTAATTGATTCTACTGTTATAGAAAAGTTTGTTACTCGTACAAATTATTTTAAAGAAATGACATATGTTTCATTTGTTCAAGATGTTAATAAATCAAAGTGCGTTGGTGAATTTATTACAAAGCAACCATTTTGCAATTTTGTAAGAAGCAATGGAGTATCAAAATTAGTTGAACGTGGAGCATCTATTGCTGAAGAAGCTCAATTTATGGGTGCTCAAGCAGCAAGTGAAAAATTTGCAGAGATGACAACTGTTAATACTATTTTTTCTGATCCTATTGTAATTTCATCTATAGCAGTAGTGACTATAGCTGTTATACTTTTAATTATTTATTTAATTTTACGTTATAGAAGAAAAAAAAAAATGAAGAAAAAACTCCAAAACATAAAATTATTAAATCAATAAATATATGGTCTCATTATATTAAATTACATTTAATGTTTTGTGAATTTGAGATTTAAAATACAAGGATATTATAATAATTCAAGTTTTATAACATATTATATTTTAACCTATAATTTTATTTTTTCTTATTCATATGTGGTTATGAAATAATTTAATTTAATTTAAATATATTTTAATTAAACAAGTGTAAGATATATATTTTTTTCAAATCAAGAACATACATGAATATATATATATTTATTTATTATATATTTTTTAAGAATACCTTGCAATATATATATTTAAAATTTCTCATACAAAATAATACGTAATGGTATATATTATAGAAAACATATATTATATTATTAAACTTATACTGTATATTATTTAAAATATAATTATATTTATATAATATGAATCAATATAAATAAATATAATTTTAATTAATAACATTTATTTTTATCATTTACATCAATTTATTTATATAATATATATAATACATATTTATTGTTATTTTACATTTCAATGTCACGTGTAATATAAGAAGTTATGTTAATTATATTCGATCTTTTTTTTTTAATTTTTTCCCTTTTAATAAATAAAATATGCCTTATATTATTACAGTACACATATTAAAAAAATGTAATATATATATGTATATATATATGTAGTAACTACAAATTGTTTTCAACACGATATATTTATATATCAACACATTATAATATAATAATAATGAATTAACTTAGTCTTACAATAATTATTATTATAAAATAGTAACAATATAATATATAATAATTATAATTCTATTAGAAAATATTTATATGATATCCCTTTTTTTGACTATACTAATACATATAATTTATATAATAGAAAATTTAAAAGAATATATAAATATTAATAACTTGAAAAATATTAAAAATAAATATATATATAATTTATTTTTTCTATTTATATATGATTATAAAGAATTTATTATTAATATTATAGAATAGTAATATTTACTATAAGTTTATTTTTAAAAAGTACATATTTAAAATATTTCTCTTATAATGTAATCATACCATTAGTTTTTTATATATTCTACAAATAATATGTTATATTTGATATTATATATAAAACCAATTTATATATATAATATTTACAACATACAAATTATAAATACAAAATGATTATACTATTTGTATTTATATACGGCCATTTAAAATACAGTATGTCACTATTTGGTATTTTTTGAAAATCGTTTAAATTGTATTCTTGTAATAATTGTATATTTTCAATTTATTAAATTGCATTTCATATTTAGCTAATATATAATTCATTTAAACATCCTATTAATTTTGTATATATATATTTATATATTATTATTTATAAATTATTATAGCATAATTAAGTAATATAAAAATAATAGATACAATAGAGAGCATTTTCTAACATAGAATAATACTTAGCAACAAAAATAAAATAAACTAAAATATATATATATATATTAAAATACATATAAAAAGTATACTATTGTTTTATTTTTAAGATTAATATTATATTTTATTAATTACAAGAAATTTTGTTATTATTTCAAAAACAATAATTATATTAGAATATAATTTAAGATATTTATTTCATAAAAATTATGAGGCCATTATGATATATATATGTGGTTTACACCAAAAACCACTATTGATCCACACATTTATATGTGTATTTGCAGGAAAATATATTGTTATTTATTAAAAATTTGTAATAAATAAATAAATATATTATATTTATTAAAATTTACTTGAATGTTAATTTATCATAATTCTTATATTTATATAAAACAAAATTACTTTAAGAAAAAAAAAAGAAATTAAAAAAAAAAAAAAAAAAAAAAAAAAAAAATAATATAATATATAAAATACAAGAAAAAATTTATATTTATTTTATATTATATTTATTTTTTTTTTTAAATGTTCCATGAATATTCTCATAAAATAATTTATACTTATAATGAAAATATAATGTTATTATATCATAATATTACAACAAATTTTCCGCTTATAAATTGATTATATAAATTATATATTAGAAATTAAAATACATCCATTGATACAAATTAAATTAATACAACTTGAAATATAACATATTATTTTCTTGTATTAAAAATGAATACATATTACGTTAAATTATTATTACTTACCTTTTTGATAAATACATTAGTATTTCCCATTAATGTATGTAAAAAAATACATTATTATTACAATATATAAATATATAATAAAACAATTATTTAAATTGCGTACATATTCATTAATATTCTTTTATTTTGTTTTAGGAAATTACGTAAATAACCATTATAATAGAAGACTCATACAAAATAACACACATAGAACAATAATAAAATCACGATTATTAGCACAAACACAAAATCATAATCCACATTATCACAATGACCCAGAACTGAAAGAAATGATTGACAAATTGAATGGTGAAGCAATAAAAAAATACCAAGAAACTCATGAAACCATATGAACAATTAAAAGAACTAGTAGAAAAAAACGGAAAAAAATTAACAGGTGGATATGGTTCAGGACCTATGTCAACGTCAGAAAAAGAATTATTGGAAACATATGAAGAATTCTTTGGTGAAGAAAATCATATTATGTTAAAATCAGGTATGTACCCAAATGATGATGGCAAATCAGATAAATCAAAATCATGTGAATTGTACTGATACTAATAATGCAAAACTAGCAACTACAAAAGGAAAAGATAAATATTTAAAACACTTAAAACACAGATGTACCCGTGGTATATGTTTTTTGCTCAGTTGGTAGTTTTCTCTTAACATTCATAGGTTTGGCAGCTGCAAGAGCTATTGTAGTTGCTGCCTTGAATACTCCAATCGAAGGAGTAGCAAAATATGGTACGTGCGCATCATATGTTTACTATATTTAATATGCTTGATTGTCAAATCTATGGTTACAGCTATTAATGCAGGTGGTGGAGTCTGTGTTGGTGGTCTTGCCGATCTAGTCACACCTGCTGCAACTACTGCTACTGCAATTTTTGAATCTTGTGGTATTGCAGCTTTAGTTCTACTTATATTAGCCTGTTGTACTTATAATATTATATATATGGTTATATAGAAAAAGAAAAAGATCATTGAAACATGAATGCAAGAAACATTTATGTAAGTAATGGAATTTTTAGAATATGAAAAATTTTACTTGTCAATGATATATGAATTATATTTTATAATAATTTGTGTTACATAAATAATATTATTTTAATAATATTTTCTTAAAAAAAAATGATTTTCATACACATTATATATTTAAAAAAAAGGTTTTGAACATATATATATATGCTTTACAACAAAAAAGAAACACATAATAAAATAATGTTATATGAGTTTATTATTTTGCATATAATATTTTTATATAACTTGTTTAATAGAAACAAATAAACATAAATTCATGTCAAAATGATTACTGTAATTTGTAATTATTTTTACTCTTTGATATATATAGATTTTAAGTTTTATAATAAAATTCTTCATTCATATTTTATATAAATATATAATATACAATCAAAATATAAAATTTTACATAATAATTATATTTTTATTACTGATCATATGTATAAATATGTTATCAAAAATAATTAAATGTATTATATTTTATGAAACGTAAATAAAACATTTGACTTTTTCGAAGGAGAATATTTTTTTTTTTTTTTTTTTTAAATATTGCATCTTATGCTAATTTGTATTTTATATTATTTTTATTTACATTTTTATTTTTTACTTAAATTAAAAAAATATATTTAAACACCAATTTCATAAAAAAAATAAAACGTTCAATATTGTATATATATATATATATATTATATATATATATATTTACAAAAAATATTTGTATATAAAAAGCATAAAGAAAATTACAATTTTTGTTTATTTCTCAAATATATTACTTTTAAAATAACAATATAATAATATTAATATATCTAATTATTTAAATACATTATATATAAGTCATATTAGTTATTTTATATTCTTTTGGCAAATATATATTTCACAATAAAT
>LT990243.1:3480551-3512389 GCA_900257145.2 Plasmodium billcollinsi
TATTAAAAAAATATGTAGTATAATTACAATAAAAAAAAAATATATATTTGTGATTAAAAAAAAAACAAATTTAAGAAAAGAGAAATTATACCTATTATTAGATATTATATAATTTATATGTGTTCTGTATTGTTGTACATTATAAAAATATATTGTATTGATGATTCAGGGATTGTATGATTTTGATAATATATATTACTATTATCTATTAAAATATTATAGTATTTTGTAATTTATTGATATTTGAATTGTATGCATTATTTTTGTAAGGGTATAATGAAAGCTACAGAATTTAGTAATTCTATTAATAGTTGTTATGTATATATAATAATTAATAGATAAAATAATCTATTTTCATGTTATATGTAGTTACTAAATAAAAAGGGGAAAAATTAATAATATTTATTAAAAAATTATTTTCATATATTGATAATTATAAATATGAGTAAAAAAAAAAAAAAAAAACAGGAAGAAAAATACAAAACACAAAAAGATGTTATTATAATAGGATAAATTATGTTAAATAATATAGTTGCATTAATTTAGAAACATTTGTTATGTAAAAATAGGTGGAATAAATGATCGATTGTTACATTTCATAAATTAGTATCCACACGGATATTAAAATTGAATTTTTAATTCGGAAATTGCTGATGGATACTGTCGAAAATTTACATACTATATATATATATATATTATATATTTATCTAATTTTATATTATATATAATAAGAAAAATATGTTATATATATATATATGTATAGACATATATATATATATATATGTCTTTATTGTTTCGAATTTTCAAAATATTTCATATAATTATCACAACCTATATATATAAGTAATATATATGAAAATATATGTTTGTTGACTATTAAACCAGTAATAAAGAAATATTATTATTATAACAAAGAAAGCAAAATATAGACAAATAAAATAAAGATCTTAGAAAATAATAACAGTTTATCCTATATATGATATATTAATAGAACATACTATTATACATGTATATATACCACATATATATATCATATATCATAAAAATAATAATTAAATATTAATGATTAATATGAACAATCACCGTTGTATTTATTTATATTATATAAACATAATTCTATTTTGAAAACCTTTTCATTATAATACAAACATAAATTAGTTCGAATTATAATATATTATATAAGGTTTTAATGCTAAATGTATCACATATCATTATACGTATATATATTTATATATGTACTTTTGGTTTTTTTGATCTTTATTTCTTATTATATTATCCTTATTATTATACTATAATATTATTATTTCGAAATATATAATATAGAAATGTATATATATGTATTTTCTTATTATATATAAAAAAAAAAATATGTGATTCTATCTCGTCCTTTTATCTCTTTATGATGGTCTATATATTTTTGTAAACATGAAAATGACATAAAGAAATACATATATACAAAAGATATAATGAATATATTTAACAAAAAAAAAATTTCATCATATGAGATTATTTTTTTCATCTTATATTTTGATGCGTCTCTTTGGTGTATATATATATTTTGGTTTGATGGATCGATGGAGGGGGCTGAAGGTATATGTATGTTGAAAATATGTTGGATGCATAAATATATATATATATATATATATTCAAATATCTACGTTTATATTGAATAGGTTATATTTATAATTTTTGGTATTGTTTGGATTTTTGTTGTTTTGGGGGGATTTATATATATATTTTTTTGGAATATATACAGAAAACGCACATATATATATATATATATATATATATATATATATAACAATTATATAAAATATATAAAACGAAAAACATAATATAACAATAGTTATTTAGTTCTGATGGTTATTATTTTTATTTTCACTTTAACTTTAATTTTCACTTAAAATATAACTTATTTATATAAAATGCTATATAATAATCATATTTGTATTTGAAGTATCAATTTTTGTACATAACACATATGTATATTATCTATATATATTTTGTATTATATTTGCATACATAAATTATTATATATAAATATGACATTCATTTTGATTTTTATAATAATAATTTTTTTTTTTTTTTTTTAGAGTATAATCATATGTGACAAAAGTGAAAAAAAGTATGAAGGAATTTATCATATTATATACAAGATTATTTACTTAAATATGAATATCAACGTTATCATCATTTTCGGAGTAATAAAGCTATATATCAGAATACTAAATACCGTACATGGTATAAATCAATGCATGATATTGAAGTATCACTATCATCTACAAATGTGGAACATACTCTTAATTTTTATAAATTAGTTAAATATAGAACATCAATTGATGAAATGAAAAAATTTATTTATACTTTTATAAAGTATTATGATACATTAAAAAATGATTTATATAAGGAACATGAGACAATATTTACAGAAAAGATGAAAAATACACAAAGATCTGATATGTAAACTAAATTTATATGAATGTCAATTATGTTGTTATATGGGAAAATACATGTATGTATAGTTATTACTCTATTTTATAAAAGCTTATTGTAACATATATTTAATAAATTGTTTATGTTAGTTGTTATATAATGTAATAACTCATAAACAAATATAAAATATATTATATTATATTATATTATATTATATTATATTATATTATAATATATAATTATTCATGAGTATCCATCATACATTTCAAAATTCAAATTTAATAGTATCCATGTAGCTATTAATTTATGAAAAAAATTGATCGGTTAATTATTACGCATATCATTAAAAAACATATTTTTCTAAAATAAAAAATAAATATATGCGTATAAGGTTCATCATATTATAACAGTATTTTATTGTTTTCTATTTTCGTTATTTTTGGTTGCTTCATGCTTTTTCATTTTGTTCTAGTTATAAATTGTGCTTTCTTTTTTTTTTTCTTGGTTTAATTTTTTTTTTTTTTTTCTTTTTTTTGCTTTCTTTTTTTTTTTTTTTCTTTTTTTTCTTTATAGTTATATATTATGTATGAATTAAAAATAAATAGCTTCGTGTGTTTTCGTAATATGTATAACATCGTGTTATTTATTTAATATATAATAATAATATAATTATTTAAATATATAGTAATTAATTATTTTGTTACAACATGTAATAATACAATTAATGTATGATAAATTGTAATATACTATTACTATTTTAAGAAATATATTTTTATAATAATACAAGTTGTAAATATAATGCATTTGTACAAGATGAAACACTATGTAAAACAATACAATGTATTGTGTACTAGCATATATAATTTCCCATTTAATTAATTTTTTTTTTTTTTTTTTTTTGAATTTTCTTTTCTAATAATAAAAAATATTAAAAATATTTTTTTGTGTGATAATTATATAATTAAATATTTTAATAATTAATTATTTTTTTAAATAAGTTCAAATATTTTTTTAAAAATTAATAGCATAAATCTTTGCAATTACGTAGATAAATTAGAGAGGAAGCTATAACATACAAGAATTTTTAGAACAAAAAAAAAAAAAAAAAAAATACAATTACTATTAGTCTGAAAAATACTTAAATCTTTTAATAGAATACACAATATGTATTGTAAATTTTTTTATATAATTGAAATGATACTATTTTTATGTTGTAATATCTATTATATTCATATATGTTCTAATAAGTTCTTATATACGTATTGTATACATTTAACAATTATTTCTCTACACATCTTTATGTGATTTACAACGAAAAACTATTTATTTGTAATTATAGTTTTATTTACTATATACATATATTAAAATAAAGTTAATATTATAATTTATCCTAGGATATAAAATTAGATTTTAGTAGAAATTAAAATGATAATTTATAAAAAGTATGGAAAATTTAATTATTATATATTCTTTTCTTGCAATTTATTATTTTTTAATTTGTTTTTTGTTTTGAATGAAAGGGAAAAATATGATTGTAATAAAAAAAAATATATATATTGTCAAAATAATTGTGTATTATAGTACAAACCTATAATAATATATTAGATTAAACATATATAATTCTTATATCACAATAAAATTAAGTATTTTATTTGATTTTGTTATAATTTTAATCATAAAATAATATAAGTATCACAATAATTATGAAATTGCACTACTCTAGAAGATTTTTGTTTGCTCTTCCTTTAAATATATTGGTGTCATCATCATCCAATGTATGAATAAAGAAATGACAACATTAATATATATACATATATATATATATATGATATATTTTTTATAGGTATATAATAAAAATAAACCATACATCAGATCACATCATACACCAACTACTACATCACGTGTGTTCAGAAAATGTGACACACCACCGTCAAATTATGATAATGATGTGGATATAAAAAGTGTAATTAAACAATTTTTTGATCGTACATCACAACGTTTTGAAGAATACGAAGAACGTATGAAAGTTAAACGCCAAAAATATAAAGAACAAAGAGATAAAAATGCAGAACAAATTATTGAAAAAGATAAAATGGAAAAATCCTTAGAAGAAAAAGTAGAAAAAGTTTGTCTTAAGTATGGATGTGGGTTAGGAGGTGTTGCAGCAAGTGTTGGATTATTTGGGGGATTCGGTATCTATGGTTGGAAAACCGCCGCTTTAGCAGCTGCAAAAAAAGCGGCTATGGTTGAGGTTACTGCTAAGGGTGCTACTAAGGGTATGGCTAAAGTAATTGAATTAATAAATTTAGAATTTGGTGTATCAACACTAGGTGCTCAGACATTGGAAACAGTTCTTAATGTAATAAATTATACTAATGAGAAACTCATTAGTGAATCTATTTATATGCAATATCAATCGTCATGTCTATGTATTGATCCTGGCCCTTTCTCTGTCACTGTAACTGTGGATCCTGAGCCTATTTGCATTTTGTCGTGGGAAGAATCTTTAGCTGGTTTGGGAGATAAAGGGAGATTTGTTAAAGAAATAAAGGTTATAGAAAAAGCTGTAAGAACTATCGTCTCAAAAACCGATAATACTGCTGGAGAAGCTTTAAAAAGGGCTGCTGAAGAAGGTATAAAATCTATCACTTCTGCAGTAGAATCTATATATACTAGTTGCCAGATTGCTATTATTGCTTCTGTTGTTGCAATATTGATTATAGTTTTAGTTATGATAATAATTTATTTGATTTTACGTTATCGTAGAAAAAAAAAAATGAAGAAAAAAACCCAATACATAAAATTATTAGAGGAATAAATATATGGTTTGATGATATTAAATTCAATTTAATGTTTTGTGAATTTTAGATTTTTTAATACAAGTATATTATGATAATTAAATTTTTATAGCATTTTATATTTTTTTTCTGTTTAATGTAATGTAATTATTAAATTATTTAATTTATATTTATTTATTAATTTTTTAGTGAAATGTGTGTAAATTGTATATTTTTTTTTGTTTAGTAAAGATTTTATATAAATATATATTGTTTGTATATATATATATACATATATATTTATTTATTATACACTCTTTTAGAATACCTTGCAATATATATATTTTAAATTTCTCATATAAAATAATATGTAATGGAATATATTATATAATTAATCATATATTATTTTTAATCTAATTATATTTATTTAATATAAACTAATATAAATATAATTTTAATTAATAACATTCGTCTATATCATTTGTACAATAATATTTTATAATATATACAATACATACATATAATTATTTTACATTACAATATCATGTGTAATATAAGATATTATGTTAATTATATTTTATCTTATTTTATATTTAATATTTTTCCCTTTTAATAAATTATGTGTTATATTATTACAGAACAAATATTAAAAAAAATGTAATATATATATAGTAACAACAAAAATGTTTTGAACACGATATATCGACATATCAGAACATTATAATATAAGAATAATGAATTCACTTAATGCTAAAATAAGAATTATTTTAAAATAGTAACAATATCTTATATATAATAATAATTATATTTATAAAATATCATTTATATTTGTGACTATACTAATAAATATAATTAATAATATAGAAAATTTAAAATAATATATGAACATTAATGACTTGTAAAATATTAAAAATTAATATATATATAGTTTATTTTTTTTTATATATATGGTTATAAATAATTTATCATTATTATTATTAATATTATAGAATAGTAAAAATTACTATAAGTTTATTTTTAGAAAGTACAACTTTAAGAAAACTATTATTATAATGTAATAATACTATCAATTTCTTATGCACTGTAAAAATATTATGTGATATTTCGTATTATATAAATATAATATATATATGTAATGTTTTACAACATAAAATAAATAAATATATTATAATTATATGTGGCATCTTTCGAAAGCATTTTAAATTATATTCTTGTAATAATAATAGTATATTTAGAATTTATTGAAATATTATATTTTTATAATTAGATAATATGCATTTCACTTAAATATCCTATTATATATATATATTATTATTTATAAATTATTATAGCATAATTAAGTAATATAAAATAATAGATACAATAGAGAGAAATTTCTAACATAGAATAATGCTTAGCAGCAAAAAGAAAAAAAACTAAATAGAAAAAATATAAATATTAAAATATATAGGAATGTATTTTATTATATTAGTTTTAAGATTAATATTATATAATATTACATAAAACAAAATTTTTTGTTACTTCAACAATAGTAATTATATTAGAATACATCTTAGGATATGTATGTGATAAAAACCATGAAAGGTATTATGATATATATGTGTTTTACACCCATAGAAACTACTGTTCTGCACATTTGTATATAATTTACAACGCAAAAAGAACAAAACAAGTTATTTGTAACTATAGTTTTATTTGTTATATACATATATATAAAAATAAAATTGTTATTATAATTTATCGTAGGATATAAAATTAGATGTTAGTAGAAATTAAAATTAAAAATTATAAAAAATATGGAAATATTTTATTATATTATAAATTATTTTCTTCCTATTTATTGTTTTTTAATTTTTTTTTTTGTTTTGAATAAAAGGGAAAAATATGGTTGCAGTAAAAAAACATATTTTTATATAATGGGAAAATAATTGTGTATTATAGTACAAGCCTATAATAATATATTAGATTATACAAATATAATTTTTTTAGTAAAACAAAATTAAGTATTTTATGTGATTTTGTTATAAATTTAATCATAAAATAATATAAGTATCACAATAAATATGAAACTGCACTACTTTAAAATATTATTATTTTTCTTTCTATTAAATATATTGGTAACATTATATCAAGTACGAATAAAATATTTATAAATATATATATATATATAGGATTTTATAATTTATGTATATACACCATATACATATTTATAACAAATATGTATACATATATATGTGATATATTTTTTTTTATAGGTTCATAATAATAATAATGAACCACATAGCACATCGCATCATAAACAAACCAATAGATCATTATGTGAATGTGACATACAATCATCAATTTATGATAAGGATGAGGATATCAAATCAGTGAGGGAAAGTTTCGATCGACAAACCACACAACGATTTCAAGAATTCAAAGAACGTATGAAAGATAAAAGACAAAAACGAAAAGAAGAACGTGACAAAAATATACAAAAAATTATTGAAGAAGATAAAAAGGAAAAATCATTAGCAGACAAAATAGAAAAAGGTTGTCTTCGGTGTGGGTGTGCGTTAGGAGGTGGTGTTCTACCTGTTTGGGGTCTGGTCAGCGGTTTATGGTATGCGGGATGGACAAATTATGCTGCCACTACTCTTGTTGAAATTGCTAAAGATGCGGGTATTAAGGCAGGTGTGGAAGTTGGTTTGTTAAAAGTCAAAGAAATAGTAACAAATTCATTAGTTGGTCAGTACGGGGCTAAGATACCTACAATTGAGGTGGCTGATCTTATGGCTGTGGGAAAGTTTAATGATGAAGTAACGCTTTTTGGTATATTTGAATGCATAAACAGTAATATGAAAGGCCAACTGTATAATACGTATCAACAATTTTTCACAACAGTAAATACTATGGTTGGAAAAACGTTTTCTGGGTTTAATAAGGACTATTATCAACAAGCATCACAAGTTGTAACAGCTTTTCATAATGCTAAAGAAGGTATATTGGCAGAGGGAGCCAGTAAAACTAGTAGTTTAACTACTGGAATAACTGCCTCTGTTATTGCAATTATAGTAATCGTTTTAATTATGGTCATAATTTATTTAGTTTTACGTTATCGTAGAAAAAAAAAAATGGAGAAAAAAGCACAATACACAAAATTATTAAAAGAATAGATATGTGTCTGATATTCTTGATAGATAGTTTTGTGTATGGATTACATTTAATTTAATGTAAATGTTTTTTTTTTATATTTATTACATTTTTATATATAATTTTTTTTGTTACCATCGTATTTATTTTTTAGTTATAGTGATAGTTAATCATTCATTATTATAACTCTTTTTAGAGACCTTTTTACTTTAACAAATAATGTATTTGTTAATTTATTTTAATTACTTCTTATATATATATATTTATAATATATATAATTATATCAAATTGTTTAAGAATATAATATAACATATATTTATTAAAATGTTTATATCAATTGTTATATAATTAAATATATAATAAGACACATATAAAATATATTATATTATAGAATATATAATTATTCGTGAATATCCATGGCGATTTTAAAATTCAATTTTATTATTATCAAAGTATCTATTAATTTATGAAATGTATCGATCGGTTATTTATTAAACATATCGTTAAAAAATACTTTTTTCTAAAATAAAGAAAAATGTATTCGTACCATAAGATTCATAATATTATAAAAATATTTTAATGTTCTGTTTTTTCATGGTTTTTGGTTCCTTCTTGCTTTTTCATTGTTCTAGTTATAAATTTTTTTTTTTTTTTTTTGGTACTCATACGTACTATCATCATCATTATAGGAAATAATTTAATTTTTAGAAATATTAAGAATTTTTTTTTTTTAATGTTTCTAATTACGTATAAATTAAAAATAAATAACTCGTTTTTTTTTCATAGTATATATAATGTCGTGTTACATATTTAATATATAATAATAATATAATTATTGAAATATGTAGTAATTAATTATTTTGTTACAATATGTAATAATACAATTAATGTATGATAAATTGTAAAATACTATTACTATTTTAAGAAATATATATATATATAATAATAATAATTATTATTATTATAAATAGAATATATATGTATAAGATAAAACCTTACATAAAACAATATAATGTATTGTGTAATAGTATATATAATTTCTCATTTCATTAATTGTTTTTTCATTTTTTTTTTAAATTTTCTTTTCTAATAAAAGTAAATATTAAAAATATTTTTTTTTGATAATTATATAATTAAATAGTTTAATAATTAATAATTTTTTTAAATATGTTCAAATATATTTTTTAAAAATAATAATATTAATCTTTGCAACTACATAGATAAATTAGAGAGGAAGCTATAACATGCAACAATTTTTAGAACAACAAAAAAAAATAATAACAAAACCTAAAAGAAATACAATTACTATTAGTTTGCAAAATACTTATTTGTTTTATTATGATACACAATATTTATTTTAAATTGTTTTATATAATTGAAATAATACGAATTTTATGTTGTAATATCTATTATATTCATATATGTTATAATAAGTGCTCATATACTTATTGTATACCCTTAACAATTATTCCTCTAAACATTTGTATATAATTTACAACACAAAAAAGAACAAGTTGTTTGTAACTATAGATTTACGCGTTATACAAATATATCAAAATAAAATTAATATTATAATTTATCGTAGGATATAAAATTAGATTTTAGTAGAAATTAAAATTAGAATTTATAAAAAATATGGAAATATTTTATTATATTATTTTTCAAAATATTTAATTATTTTATTCTTCTCAATAAATGCAAAAATGTGGTTGCACTAAAAAAAATATATTTTTATATAATGGGAAAAATAATTGTGTAACATGATACAAGTATATAATAATATTTTAGTTTAAACATATGTAATACTTATATCACAATAAAATATATTATTATATATGAATTTTTTTAGTTATAATTTTAATCAAATAATAATATAAGTAGCACAAAAAATATGAAACTGCACTACTCAAAAATATTTTTATTTTTTCTTCGATTAAATATATTGCTAACATTATATCAAGTACGAATCAAACATTTATAAATAAATAAATATAAATATATATATATATATATATAAAGTTTTATTATTTATGTAAATATACCATATACATATTTATAACAAATATATATAAAATAATATACTCCAACTAATTATAATATACACATATATATATATATATATATATATATATATATGATATATTTTTTATAGGTGTATAATAATAAAGAACCACACACCACACCACATCATACACCGACTACTACGTCACGAGTGTTAAGCGAATGTGACACAGAATCGTCAATTTATGATAAGGATGAGGAGATGAAATCAGTGAAAGAAAAGTTCGAACGACAAACATCACAACGTTTTGAAGAATACGAAGAACGTATGAAAGTTAAACGCCAAAAACGTAAAGAACAACGGGACAAAAATATACAAAAAATTATTCATAAAGATAAAATGGAGAAAAACTTAGCAGAAAAAATAGAAAAAGGTTGTCTTAGATGTGGGTGTACGCTAGGAGGTGTTGCAGGAAGTATTGGATTATTTGGTGGGATTGCTATAAATATGTGGAAACCTGCGGCACTTAAGATTGCTATTGACAAAGCTATAGCTGCGGGTGCTACTAAAATTGCGGAGGCCGCTGAAGCTGCACGTATTCTGGCAGGTAAGGAAGCAATTATTGCAGGATTAAAAAAAATGGGTATATTAACTCTAGATAATCAGTTATTGGAATCCTATTTTACTGCAACACCTTATAATACTGCCTCAGTCATTACTCAAGCTGTTTATAATCAATATGTACAGACATGTAAGAGTTATTCTTTAGGGAAGGTGGGATTCCCTTTTTTTGACACTAACCGTGATAGTCGTTTTTGCCAGTTGGTGTTGAACCAAACTTTCGCTGCATCACAACCAAAAATGGGTATTTCAGAAATACCTGTTATAAAAAGAACTGTAGAAACTATGATGTCAGAAGTCGAAGGGGTTGCTAAAGCAGCTGCTGAGGTTGCTAGAAAAAGTGCCACTGCTAAAATCACAGAACAACAGACCAATGTGATAAATACTATATTTATGAGTAAGCAGACAGCTATTATTGCTTCCATCGTTGCAATATTAATTATAGTTTTAATCATGGTAATAATATATTTGATTTTGCGCTATAGACGAAAAAAAAAAATGAAGAAAAAAGCCCAATACACAAAATTATTAAATGAATAAATATATGGTTTCATGATATTAAATTCAATTTAATGTTTTGTGAATTCTAGATTTTTTAATACAAGGATACCATGATAATTCAATTTTTATAACAATATATATATAGTTTTTTTTTGTTTATACTTATGTGTTTATTAAATTATTTAATTTATATTTATTTATTTTTTAGTATAACGAATGTAAATTATATATTTTATTTTTTTAATAAAGATTTTATGTAAATATATATTGTTTGTATATGTACATATATATAAATATTTATTATACACTATTTAAAAACAACTTGAACATATGTATTTTAAATTTCTCATATAAAATAATATGTAATGGAATATATTATATAATAAACATATTATATTATTAATCTTATATTGTTATATTATTTAAAGTATAATTGTATTAATATAAACTAATATAAATAAATATAATTTTAATTAATAGCATTAATCGTTATCATTTGTACCATATCATTTTTATAATATATATAATACATATTTATTATTAGTTTACGTTAGAATGTCATATGTAATATAAGATATTATATTAATAATCTTTTATCTAATTATTATATATTTTTTCTCTTTTAATAAAAAATATATTATACTATTACAGGACGCATATAAAAAAAATATAATATATGTATAAATATATATATATATTTTATATATTAACCGCCAAAATATTTTCAACACCATAAATCCTTATATGAACACATTATAATATAATATTAATGAATTAACCTAATCTTACAATAAGTATTATTATAAAATAATAACAATATATTATATATAATAATTATAATTGTATTAGAATAATCATATTTATATGATATCCTTTTTATATTCCTATTCTTATACATATAATTAATACAATAGAAAATATGAAACAAAATATATAAATATTAATAACTTGTAAAATATTAAAAACAAATATATATATAAATTATTTTTTCTGTTTATATATATGATTATAAATAATTTATTAATAATATTATAGAATAGTAATATTTACTATAAGTTTATGTTTATAAAGGTACATCTTCAAGAAAACTTCTATTGTAATGTAATCATACTATTAATTTGTTATTAATTTTAAAAATATTATATGATATTTTGTATTACACGAATACAATATATATATGTACTATTTTAGAACATAAAAAAAATATATATATTATAATTATAATATATATATTCATACAGAGCAATGTAAAATACAGTATGTAACTATGTGGTGTATATGGAAAATCATTTAAATTGTATTCTTGTAAAAATAATAGTATATTTCTAATTTATTAAATTATATTTTATAATGATCTAATATAAAATTCACTTAAATATCGTATTATGTATATATATAAATTATTATATCATAATTTAATAATATAAAATCATAGATACAATAGAGAGAATTATCTATCATAGAATAATGCTTAGCAACAAAAATGAAATAAACTAAAAAGAAAAAATATAACTATTAAAATGTACATAAACGAATTTTATCATATTCGTTTTAATATTAATATTATATTTTTTAAATTACAAGTAAATTTGTTGTTAATTCCACAACTATAATTATATTACATTATATTTTATGATATTTATTTGATAAAAATCATGAGGGCTATTACTTTATATATGTGGTTTACACTCATAAAAACTATTATTTTACACATTTTTATGATTTTTACAGCAAAAAAACAAGTTCTTTGTAATTACAGTTTTAATTCTTATGTAGTTTTATAAAATTAAAATTTAATAGTTATTCATGATATGATATAAAATTAAATTTTACTAAAAATTAAAATTCAAAATTATAAAAAATGTGATACATTTTCTTATATTATTTTTTTATTTTATTTTATTTGAATTTTTTTTTTTTTTTTTTTTTTGTAATGGAACAATTATTCATGTAGCAATGAAGGAATATATTTTTATAATGGAGGCTAATTTTTTGGCATGTTTTAAGAAATATTATAATAATATTTTATATTAAGGATATTTTATAAATAAAGAAACACATAATAAATTAAAGTATTTTATGTTCTTTTATTAGTTATATTTTTAATCATAAAATAATATAAGTATCACAATAAAAAATGAAAGTCCATTATATTAATATTTTATTGTTTGCGCTTCCATTAAATATATTGTTATTATCATCACAGGTATGCATCAAATAATAATGATAATTATAATAATATAATATAAATAAAATATTATATATATATTTTAACAAACATTATATCTAATAATTATATCTATAAATACAATAACTTATAAATATAAATAAAATTTATATGAACATACATTATATATTATAATTGTGAAAAATATATATAATCGTAAACAACTAATTATAACAAAAATAAATATGATATATTTTTTATAGGTAAGTTCCCCCCGCAAAAAACCACACACCACACCACAACATACACCAACTATCAGGTTATTATGCGAGTGCGACTTATATATGCCTAATTATGACAATGACCCACAAATGAAAAAAGTAATGGATAAATTCAATAAACAGACACAACAAAGGTTTCACGAATATGACGACCGTATGAAAACTACACGCCAAAAATGTAAAGATCGATGCGATAAAGAATGTCAAAAAATTATATTAAAAGATAAATTAGAAAAAGAATTAATGGACAAATTTGTCACGTTAGATACGGATATACAAAGTGATGCTATTCCCACATGTGTGTGCGAAAAGTCGATGGCAGACAAAGTGGAAAAAGGATGTTTGCGATGTGGAGGTGTGTTGGGTGGTGGTATTGCGCCAGGTGTTTGGTTATTTGGTACATTTGCCGTAGACCAGTTGACAAGTGCTCTCACGGCTACGGCTATTGCAGCTGCAAAAGAAGCAGGTACTCAAGCAGGTATTCAAGTAGTAATTGGAAAAATGGATAGATTTTTGGAAGTTATATTTTCGAGTGTAAAATGGGAAAATTTCATTACTAAATCCAATTATAACAATGTCAGTGGTATTGCTGAAGCTGTTAAGAATGCCGTCGAGTGGTGTAAAAATACCGGCAATTTTTTAGACAGTAATATGCCCATGGTACAGAGTGTCTTAGCTAAAAGGGAAACGGAGTTTGTAAAATATGTAGCACCTGGTACAGAAGCTTATACTGCGGAATTTGAAGCTGTTAAAGCAGCTAAACTTAGTGAGGTAGCAACTCAAACTACACCGTTGTACAGCGCAATTACTTATTCCGTCCTTGCCATAATAATTATTGTTTTAATTATGGTGATAATATATTTGATTTTACGACGACGAAGGAAAAAAAAAATGAAGAAAAAACTCCAATATATAAAATTATTAGAAGAATAGATATTATGTGTTTGCTATTTATTGATGTCCGTAAGCCGTTTGGTAGATTTATTGTTTTTCTTTGAATATACCATGTTTTTTTTTCCCCATTATAAATAATTATATTATTTTTATATTTATTACGTTTGTATACATATAATATATTTATTGTTATGTGTCAATTTTTACTGATCATTTATGGTATTAATTAGTTTGTTGATTATATTAATTTTTTTTTTTTTTTGTTTTTTTTGGAAAGACATTTATTCTTTTATAAATAATATATTTTTTTAGTAAATATACATTAAATATTTATTTATATGTGTAGGAATATGTAATTGTTTAAAAAACAAAAATATGGCATGTATATATATAATATTTCATATTAAATGTTATATAATATAATATAATATAAAATATAATATAAGTTAGTAATAATTAAATGTAGGAAACATATTATTGAAAGAGACAAAAATTAGTCCATATACACACAAATAAAAACTAATATAGAAAAACATTTATATGTTGACAAATATATTAACCAAAGGGAAACAAACATATTATATATATATATATATATATGTGTATGAATTTATATAGTTCATATCTTATTAAGTGAATTTTATATGTATTATTAAAAATATTAGAATAAAATAAACACAGAAGGTGGACAAAATAAAAAAAAATACATAAAACAGGAAGAAAACTACAATAGAATAAATAAATGAAAGAAATGAAAAAAATGAACTTAAAAAAAGGGAAAAATATAGAAAATCAAAAATAAGACAAATAATAAAATAATTTTTATTAATATAAAACATAAATACTCTTTTCGTCTAATTTATATTTTGATGTTATATATATATGGAAATTCAAATACATATATATATATATATTAGTTTTTACTATAACACCATGATGAAAAAAAATTAAAACATATTTTTTATATATTATTAAATTATCTGTAACATATACTACATATATATTTGTATTTGCATAGAGGGGGGAAAAATATATTTTTATATTTTTAAATAAATGTATTTGTAGTATATATGTTGGAATATATGCATTTGTATGTGTTCATATGTATTTGTATTTGTATGAGTTTTTACATGTATATTTTTTTTTTTTAATATTTTATATGTTTAATCTAAAAAATATGAACTACTATAGTCCTTAAAATAAATATATATATAACCCTAAGCATATGATTGTATATAATAAGACCACAATATTAAAAAAATATAATATGTAAGACAATATAATCATGTTATATATATGTTCATGTATATGATATAATATAATGTATAAAACTAAAAATTAAATATTAAATAAAAAAGGAAAAAAAAAAAAAAAAAGAATCAAAATAATTTTTATCAATATAAAGCATAATTACGGTTCCCACTAATTTTTATTTTGATTTGTTTATATATATATATATCAATGCATATATTAATTAATATATTATGTGTTATAAAAATTATTGCACCCAGCATCAAATTAGTAAAACAAATAGTATATATATATATATATATATATATGTGTATTATATTTTTCTCATAACACCATAAAATAATAATAAGAATAGTAACCTATTCTTTATATATTATTATAATATATCCAACATATATTACATATAAAATCCTTTTTTTTTTTCTATACATATTTTTTTATTGAATGTATTAACATTTATAAGTACGTGATGTGTACGTATTATTTTCAAAAATATGGTGCATCTATGTATTATTCCTCTTGATATATATATATATATATATTGTTAGTATATGGAATCGTTTAATTTTGTTAAAAAAAAAAAGGGAAAAAAACAATTAAGACCGGAAAAACATATTGTAATATATTAAAATATAATATAAATATAATAAAAAAAACAAAAGAAGAAATAAAGAAAGAGAAAAAAATATTCTATGAAGAAAAGAAAAATAATATAATTAATAAATATATGAAAAAATATTTATGAACTTTTTCCTTTCTTTCTTCCTACTAAATATGTATACAAATATAACGAGGAAAAGAATAATAATATATGGTACAAATAAGATATAGAAATAACAAAAACAGTAACAACAAAAAAGAACTAATAAATACTATCAAATGTACACATATCTATATCTATATATATATATATATATATATATATATATATATAGATATCTGATAAATATAAGAAATATAATGTCATAATTGTTATAACAAACATATATAACATATATATATATATTTTTACCAAAATGAAAAATTGTTCAAACTGAAAATAAATAAATAAGTAAATATATATATATAAATATATATATATATATATATATATATATATATATATATATATATATTCATTTTTAACTATAATAATACTAGACAACAAAAAAGCATATATATATATATATATATATTTTTTGTTTTTTTCATCTTTATTTTGTCATTAAATTATCTTTATTATTATACTATTATTATCTCGAAATATCTAATATGTAATATAGAAATGTATATATACATATATATATTTTTCCTCTTATTTTATATAGGGAAAAATATATGATTCCATTTTATCCATTTATCCCTTTATGATTGTCTATTTATTTTTGTAAACAAAAAAAGGACATAAAGAAATACATATATACAAAAGATATAAGGAGTATATATAAAATATAATATAATTTTTCATTATATATTTTCAAGATTTTCATTGATGCTTATATATATATATATATATATATTTAGGTTAATGATTTGATGTAGGGGATTCAAGATATAGGTATGGTGAATATACGTTGTTTGTATGAGTACGTATGTTGAATGTACGTTGGTTGTATGTGTATGCATGTTGAATATACGTTGTTTGTATGAGTACGTATGTTGAATGTACGTTGGTTGTATGTGTATGCATGTTGAATATACGTTGGTTGTATGAGTATGTATGTGGAATGTATGTTGGTTGTATGTATATATGTATGTATGTATGTATGAGGGTGATCATATATATATATATTAAAATATCTATGTTTTTGTTCAACAGGTTATAGTTATGTGTTTTGGTATTGTTTCCTATTTTTTTTGTTTTGGAGAGGGGGAATTTATATAAATATATATGTTTTTTTGGAATATATGCCGAAAACACATATACACATATGTATTATATAAATTCATATTATATAAAATATGTAAAACAAAATTCATAGCACAATAATAGTTATTCAGTTGTGGCAATTATTATTTTTACCTTAAAAATCACTTTCAACTGAATTTTCACATAAAATATAACATATTTCTATAAAATAATATATAATAACCATATTTGTATTTGGAGTATCAATTTTTGTACATAACACATATGCATATTATCTATCGATCTATATATATATATATATATATATATATATATGTATATATATATGTATATATATATGTATATATAGGTTAGTATATGTTTACATGACATTAGTTATATGAATATACTGGTATGCATATATGTATAAAAACCTAATACATGATAACAATATTTTTCATTAATTTATATGTAAAGAACACTTTATTAAAAAGTAATATTTCAATATATATATTTATATTTTTATAAATAGAAAAGTTTTTGTTTGTATATATATTTTATTAATTATATTTATGTATATTTTAAGATTACAAAGAAGTTATACATAAAAGAATAAATGAAAAATAAAAGAAAAATTACTTTTTATTAATAATATAATAATTCGTTTTTGCCCCTTTGGTATTTTTATTTTATTTGTTATTTTATTTTGTGGTTTTTTATATTGTATTTTACGGTTTTATGTATTTTATTTTATACTTTTTTTTAATTTAAATTATGTGGTTTTTATTTTTTGGGGATGATACATTTTTATTATTTTAATTTAATACATTTTTTTTATTTAAATTTATATAGTTTTTATATTTTACGATGATACACTTTTGTAATTTTATTTTGATATATTTTTTTATTTTAAATTATATGATTTTTATATTTTGGGATGATACATTTTTAATATTTTATTTTAATACATTTTTTTTATTTAAATTTATATAGTTTTTATATTTTACGATGATACACCTTTTTTATTTTATTTTGATATATTTTTTTATTTTAAATTATATGATTTTTATATTTTACGATGATACCTGTTTTTTAATGTTTTTTGATACGTTTTTCTGCTACATAATGTTATATTATATTATATTATATTATATTATATTATATTATATTATATTATATTATATTATATTATATTATATTATATTATATTATATTATATTATATTATATTATATTATATTATATTATATTATATTATATTATATTATATTATATTATATTATATTATATTATATTATATTATATTATATTATATTATATTATATTATATTATATTATATTATATTATATTATATTATATGATATTATATTATATTATATTATATTATATTATATTATAATATATATATATTGCATTATAAAAAGAAGAAATATAATATATATTATTTTTAAAGCAAAATATATATATATAAATATATATTTTTTTTTATATATATTTTTATTTGTTTTAAAATATGATAGATAATATAGATAGAGAGAAACGAAAGAACATTTTTCTTTCATTTTTTCTTTCTCTTCTTATCTTTTTTATACATATATATATATATATAGATATATATATATGTATATAAATATAAATATATATATGTATATATATAGATATATGTATGTATATAAATATTTATATATATATATAGATATATGTATGAATATAAATGAAAGAAGTGACAAAATATACATAGAAGTTATACTTAAAAAAATAATATAAAAATAATATATATGTATGATACATGATATATATGTTTTGTTTTTTTCTTCATGTTGTCATTTATATATTTATAAAATAAATATAATATATATATATATGAGGAAATACATAAAATTTAACATTTGTAAATATTTTATATATATATATATATTTTGATTGAATGGTTAAATTTAAGAAGAAACTATGAAAATATTTATTGTAGAAAAATATATGAAACAAATAATTATTATTTACATATAATATATCAAATTTTTAAATATATATAAATATATATATATATATATATATATATATATATATATTATAATAGTATAACTAATGTAACTAATATATATTTATATATATATTATAATCCATAAAATCAACATTATATATATATATATATATATATATATATATATATATATATAGAAGAAAGAGAATATATATATATATTGTTTATTATAGAATAGTATAATATTATAAGATTAATGAAGATATTGTTGTATAATATTATATAGTAATGTTAAACTTTATTGGAAATATATGCAACAAAATATATTCATAATAATGTAGGTATGTATTTTCATGAAATGATGTAGGCATGAAAAAAGTATCACACAATGGCGCCAAGTCCTCATGGTGGAGGTCATTATGTAAAGAAGGAGGAGAAGGATCCAGAGTATACAAAAGCCACTAAAGCTAAGGATTTTTTGGATCAAATTGGACAAATTGTGCAGAAAGAAGTGGAAAGAGAAGCTGCAAATTATAGAGGACAATTGCATGGACATTTGAAAAATGCAATTCTTGAGAAAGGTCTAATCGGTCAACAAACGCCAGATGATCCATGCGCCCTTGATCATGAAAAACATACTAATGTTACCAGTGGTTATGGTAAAGAAAATCCTTGTGGAACTGTAACAGAAGATATTGAACGTTTTTCGGATAAACAAGGATCAGAATGTAATAGGAACAGAATAAGGGACAGTGGAAAAGACAGCGGAGCCTGCGCTCCCTTCAGACGATTAAATTTATGTGTTAAAAATTTAGAAAATATCAATGATTATAGTAAAATTAATACTAAAGATAATTTATTGTTAGAAGTGTGTCTTGCAGCCAAATATGAAGGACAATCAATATCTGCTGAATATCCACATTATCAAGATGAATATGATGATGCTCCTTCTCAAATGTGTACCATGTTGGCACGAAGTTTTGCAGATATAGGGGATATCATTCGAGGAAGAGATCTATATAGTGGTAATAAGAAAGGAGGAAAAGATAAAATGGAGGATAATTTGAAAGATATTTTCGGGAAAATATATGAAAAATTGGAAGATAAAAACGCAAAAGATTATTACAAAAGGGAAAATGACAAAAATTATCATAAATTACGAGAAGATTGGTGGGACGCTAATAGGGAAACCATATGGAAAGCTATCACATGCAATTCTCATGGTTTTAACTATTTTCATTACACATGTAATGGAAATAATAAAACTCAAGATAATTGCCGATGTATTAACGATACGGTTCCAACCTATTTTGATTATGTGCCTCAATATTTAAGATGGTTCGAGGAATGGGCCGAAGATTTCTGTAGGAAAAAAAAAAAAAAACTACCAAATGTTAAAAACAAATGTCGTGGCAAATTCGAGGGTAATGATCGATATTGTAGCCGTAATGGCTACGATTGCACAAAAACCAAAAGAGCAATTGGTAAGTTGCGATATGGTAATAGATGTATTGAATGCTTGTATGCATGCAATCCTTACGATGAGTGGATAGATAACCAACGAAAACAATTTGAACAACAAAAAAACAAATATGATGAAGAAATAAAAAAATATTCAGACGCAGCATCAGGTATTAGTACTAGGATACAAAAAAGAGATGCAAGTAGTAATTATGAGGGGTATGGAAAAAAGTTTTATGAGGTAATTAAAGATAAATATAGAACAGTTGATGATTTTTTAGAAAAATTAAGTGAAGAAGATGTATGCACAAATATTAAGGATGAGGAAGGAGGAAAAATTAATTTTCAAGAAAATCATGGTGATAATAATAATGATGGAAAAAAAGGAACATTTTATCGTTCAAAATATTGCCAACCGTGTCCACAATGTGGGGTAAGAAAAAAAGGGAATGGTGATAGTGGTAACAACTGGGAAGAGAAAAATGACGCTAATGTTTGCGAGCATATAAAACTTTATAGGCCTAGAGATGACAGAACTGGAACTCTTATTACAATCCTTAAAAGTGGTGATGGACATAATGATATTGAAAAAAAATTAAAGGAATTTTGTAATACAACAAATCCTAATAATGGTTCTCCTTTATATGAAGAATGGAAATGTTATAAATTTCAAGATCTAGAGAAAGTTTCAAATGGAGAGGAAGACGAGGAGGAAGAAGAGAATGAAGTAAAAAATGCAGGTGGACTATGTATAATGCAAATCAAAAATAAAAAAGAAAATGAACCCAAGGAACTCCAAAAGACATTCCATAATTTTTTTTACTTTTGGGTTGCACATATGTTAAAAGATTCCGTACATTGGAGAACAAAAAAAATTAAGAAATGTTTACAAAATAGTACGAAAATAAAGTGCAATGAGAAGTGCAACACGGATTGTAAATGTTTCCAAAAATGGGTTGAAGAGAAAAAAAAAGAATGGAAAAATATAAAAGATCATTATGGCAAGCAGGACGGTTTCGACAATCAAGGAGAGGGGGGCTTAGGATTTACCCATGATGTTGTTCTGGAACATAATTTGAAGGAAGAATTTTTGAAAGATGGTTCCGAAAATAATTCAGAAGAAATTTCCGAAAAAAAATCGGAAAATACTCTTGATGCAGAGGAGGCAGAGGAACTGAAACACCTGCGCCAAATGTTGCAAGGAACAGGTGTTGATAGTGCTAATGGTGTTCCTGGTGTTAATGGTGTCAGCGGAAACAGCACTATAATGGATAGATTGATCGAATACGAAAAAGACGAAGCAGATATATGCATAGAAATGCACGAAGATGAGAAGGAGGAGGGCATTGGCGGGGACTACGACGAATGCGACGACAACCACGAAGAAACAAAAATTGTGAAATCCAATCCGTGTGAAGATAGAAGTGGTCGCAGTAGACACCCCATTCTTGTGTCCCAAGTGGCGGCAGATATGTACCGAGCGGCAAGGGACAAATGGCGTAAGCGTGGTGGTAGTAAATTGAAGGCACATGCAGAGAAGGGAGAATACAGAAATGGAGGTATGGGGAGTGAGTTGACAAACGTATGTGAAATAACTCTGAAACATTCCAATGATAGTCGGTCTAGCGGTGGACCATGTAATAACAAAGGTAATGGATTAAAAATAGGAATACCATGGAAACATGGGGACCAAATAGAAATGTCAGATCAATACGCCTATATGCCTCCAAGGAGGCAACATATGTGTACCTCAAATTTGGAAAAAATAAGTGTTAATAGTGTCAAAAAAAACCGTAATGCTATCCACTCATTATTAGGAGACGTGTTATTGTCAGCAAATTACGAAGCAGAAAATATAATAAGAAAGTATAAACAAAATGAAGGCAAACAAAGCCTAAATGACCCAGAGGACAAGAGAACAGTATGTAGAGCAATGAAATATAGTTTTGCTGACATAGGAGATATTATAAAAGGAACAGATATGTGGGATAGAAATAGTGATGCTAATACACTAAAAGGATATCTGCAAAAAATATTTAAAGAAATTAAAAATAATCTTTCTGGGGAAATCAAAAATAAATATACCGACGACGATGAATATTTAGATTTACGATCTGATTGGTGGACAGCTAATCGGATAAAAGTGTGGAAAGCAATGAAATGCGCAACAAGAGAACACCAAATTTCATGTCCTGCTATGCCTCTGGAAGACTACATCCCACAACGGTTACGCTGGATGACCGAATGGGCGGAATGGTACTGCAAAATGCAAAGAGAGGAGTATGGGAAGTTAGAGAAGATGTGTGGTAGGTGTATGAGTGGAAGATGTGAGAATGATAAATGTGAAACGTGCAAAGCAGCATGTGGAAAATATACAGAAGAAATACAAAAATGGGAGAAACAATGGGAAAAAATCAAAAATAAATACGGAACCTTATACGGACAAGCACAAACTGAGGTTAAAAATGTTGGAGCTATGGCTTTTAATGATGGGGAACCCGACTATCAACGGGTGGTACGTTTCTTAGCAGAATTAATACGAAAAAGTGATAGAAACCGTAATGGACGAACTGCTCATAGATACACGAAGGCTCCCACCGCCGCCCCAAAAAACCCCTATAAAACGGCAGCTGGATATATACACCAGGAATTGGGAACGACCGTAGGGTGTGACACACAAACACAATTTTGTAAACGCAGAAATGGCGAGGAGGAGGAAAACAAATATTATGCCCTTAGAGAGAAACCGTATGATCACGATACGGCATGTAGTTGTTATACTAGATCGCCCCCCAAAGAACCTGAAGTACCAAAACCAGTGACACCACCAGACTCCCCATGTCAAATCGTGTCCAACCTCCTCGGCTCAGCCAATTATGATGGGTACATCTCCGGTTGCAAACATAAATATGACACAAGGGCGATGTGGGGGGAATGGGAGTGTAATGGTGGTAAAACCACTGACGGGGGTATATGTATCCCGCCAAGAAGGAGGAGGTTATATACTCAAAAAACAGATGGTATCACGGAGGGTGACAAGGAGTCACTGCGAGATTGGTTTATAAAGAGTGCCGCTGTCGAAACGTTTTTCTCTTGGCATGAGTACAAGAAAGAAAAGGAAATGGAAGATAGGGAAAAGAACGCAGAAGAAGTGGGATATACGCCGAAGAACGAGGAACAAAAGAAATTAGAAAATGATGGTAAGATACCGGAAGAGTTTAAACGTCGCATGTTTTATACATTAGGTGATTATAGGGATATATTATACATTGGTAGTAATGATAAGGGTAATGGGAGTGGTATAGAGGACATATTTAAGAGTATTGAGGGGAATGGGACTATGGAGAAAATAAAAGGAGCTATACAACAGGTTTTTACAACTAGTGGTGGTGATAAAAGAATCCAACCAGAAGATTGGTGGGAATCAAATGGTCCTTCCATATGGGAAGCTATGTTATGTGCGCTGACGTACGATACAAAAACGAAAGAACAAAGTGAAAAGGTGAAAGGGCAACTTTTTGAAGAGAATGGTAGCAAACCGAATACCAAATATGCGTATGATGGTGTGACGTTTAAGGGAGGTTTTGATATGCATGAGGCCGCAGGTGAAATGAGGCGGGACGCCGGCCGTCATGCTCACCAAACAGTGAATACCAAATTGAATGAATTTGTTAAGCGCCCTTTTTTTTTTCGATGGTTAGAAGAATGGGCAGATGAGTTTTGTCGTAAACAGAAACATCAGTTGAAAATAATTAATAAGGAGTGCAAAGTAAATGAGGGTGAAAACAAATGTAGTGGGGATGGTTTCACATGTACAAAATCAGGTGCAAATAAGGATGGAAATATTATGCCTTTAGAATGTCCCGGATGTGCAAAACATTGTAAATTTCATAAAAAATGGATTAAAAAAAAAAAGGACGAATATAATAAACTAAAAGGGAAATACACAAAGGAAATTGTGCAGGCTAAAACTAAATATGGTGACACATATGAAAAAGAATTTCTTGAAAAGCTTAAATCATACGAGGATATGGACTCATTTTTAGATAACCTAAAAGGCGATCCATGTAAAAAAAGTGATAATGAAAATCATAATGAACAGGATGAAATAAAATTTAAGGAATCACATGAACCATTTGAACATACAGAACATTGTAATGCATGTGATAAATTTACAGTGAAATGTAATGGAGATGGTAGTTGCACTGATGGAGGCACAAATGGGACGTGCGAAAATGGAAGCAGTATTACTGTGGACACCTTTAGCAGTAAGACTAAAACTTTCGAAAATAAAGATGTGCATATGATTCATAACAGTGACAATATATTTGATGGTGATTGTAATGGTAAGTATTTTTCCACGAATATGACAAAGGATACATGGAAATGTCGTGAATACTGTGGTTATGTTATATGTAAACCGGAAACACTCAATGGGCAACCAGTCAATGGAAATCCAGTGAGTGGTGAACATAATGAGGGTAAACAAATTATATTAATTAATGCATTAATGCAACGATGGGTATATAATTTTTTGGAAGAATATAATAAAATAAAACATAAAATTACACAATGTATAAAAAATGGTCACACAACCAAATGTATAAATGGATGTAGGGATAAATGTGAATGTGTGCGAAAATGGGTAGAGGAAAAAGAGAAAGAATGGGAAAATTTAAAAACCCTTTACAAAAAACAATTTAGTGGTAACGACTCAAATGATTATAATGTGAAAACCTTTTTGGAGGAAATAATACCTGCAAATTATTTGGAAGATAATGACGATAAGATTATAACAGTAAGTCAGTTAGGTGAATCAGAGGGATGCAGTGCGAATGCACACATAGAAACTAATGATGGAAAGGATGCTATAGAATGTATGATTAAAAATCTTAAAGGTAAAATGACTGATTGTAAAAAGCAACATAATGGTGACGGCGCATGTAACGGTACATATGAAACCCCCCCACATATAGATGACCACATGGATACCTCACTTGATGTTGTCGCACCACCGTACTGTAATGTGCCACCAAATACATGTAGTACGGATGGTGCTACGAACGTGGTGAGTGTAGAAGTGGTGGCTGCCCAGACACAGAAAACTGCCAACGTGGAGATGTTGGGGAGGAGTAGTAAGAGTGGTACGAAGGAGGAGAGTGTGTTGGTGGGGGATATAAAGAACGCGAAAATTGATTCGGCACCTAAATTAAATGGAAATCAGGACGTGTGTAAATTGACACAGGAACATTCCAATGCCGAAAATGAAGACTCCAAGAATCCATGTAATAACAAAGGTGATAGGCTTAAAATAGGAGATGTATGGTCAGAAATGAAAAAAGATAAGCAGGAAACCACATACGATGATTTCTATTTACCTCCCAGGAGACAACATATGTGTACCTCAAATTTGGAAAAATTAAATGTTACAGAAGTCAAAAATAGTGGTGCTGTTAATGATACTTTTTTGCTTGAGGTGTTATGGACAGCAAAAAAGGAATCAGAAGACATAAAAAATAAGTATCCAAAAAATGGTGGCTCTAGTGACCGTGACGGTATGTGCCGCGCCCTCCGCCGCAGTTTTGCAGATATTGGAGACATTATACGTGGAAGGGATTTGTGGACACATAGTGATAAGACGGCATTGCAGGATAAGTTGAAGGAAATATTTGGTAATATATACACGGAAATTAAGAGCAAACATCCTGAAAAATTTAACGGCACCGACCCATATGCCAGTGATGACAAGTATACCACACTGCGTGCTGACTGGTGGGAGGCCAACCGAAAACACGTGTGGGCCGCAATGAAATGTGGTAACACCGTCCAGTGTGATAGTGATACCCCACTGGAAGATTACATCCCGCAACGGTTGAGATGGATGACCGAATGGGCCGAGTGGTATTGCAAGTATCAATCCACGTTGTATAAAACACTGCGGACGGCGTGTGAGAGTTGTAAAAGTGGGAAATGTAAGAAAGAGGGTGGTGATGGGGAAGATAGTGCTAAATGTAAAACGTGCAAAAAAGCATGTGATGATTATGCGAAAAAAATAGGTGAATGGCAACAACAATGGACAAAAATATCAGATAAATACAAAAAATTATACGAGGAAGCAAAAAAATATAATGATGATGCTACATCTAGTGATGAAGCAAGTACTCCTAAAGATGAAAAAGATGTCCTACAATTCCTGAAACAATTACACGAAAAAAATAAACATCATAACATATATTCTAGTGCTGAAGGTTATATACATCAAGAAGCACATATTAGTGATTGCGTTAAACAAAAAATATTCTGTACTAGTGGTAAGGACAAATATGCCTTCCGTATTCACCCCTATGACTATGATGATGCATGTATTTGTAATATTAGATATGAGAACGTCTCAGATGCGTGCGAAATAGTGCAAAAACTACTTACCGGAAATAATAAGGTACGGAGTGCTGTAAATGGGTGCGAAAAAAAAAATGGAGAACTAAAGTGGAAATGCACAAATACAAATGTAGTAAACGGCGAAGGAAAGAGCTCAACGATTGGAGAAGGTGTGTGTATTCCTCCAAGAAGACAAGAATTATGCCTACATTATTTAGAAAAAATGAAAGGAGAAACGGACGAATCATTAAGAGAAGCATTTATTAAATGCGCTGCACAGGAAACTTATTTATTATGGGAAAAATATAAGGAAGATATAACTAAAAGGAAAACAAGTGGAGGTACAGTTGACGACCCTGATAATTTATTAACACATGGATATATCCCCCCTGAACTTTTGCGTCAAATGTTCTATACGTTTGGGGATTATAGGGATATTTTCTTTGGTATAACGGACACAGGTGTGAATGAGGCGTTAGAACAAATTGGTGAGAAGGATAAGAAGGCGGAAATGGAAAAGAAAATAAAAGAATATATAGGTAACGTTTTCAAAAAACGTGACACCATCGAAGATAGTGGCAGCCAAAAAGAAGGTGATACATCTCCTGATGGTCTAACGCGTGAAACCTGGTGGAGAGAATATGCTCGATCTATCTGGGATGGGATGTTATGTGCCTTAACGCACAAAATACCAGAACAACAGAAAAGCACCCTAAAAACGACGTATAAATTCCCCCCGGAGTCCTTCGCTTCGAGACCTACGTTTTTACGATGGTTTACGGAATGGGGAGATCAATTTTGCCAGGAACAGAAAAAGGAATTGGATAAATTGGAGGCTGCATGTCCTCAGGATACGTGCACTAACGGTCAAAAAGATACATGTAAAGGAGCATGTGAAGCATATAAAAAATGGCTGGAAGATTGGCAGAAACAATATAAAGAACAAAGCAAAAAATATACTGATGATAAGACAGGGCAAACGTTCGATAATACATCTGCTAAGGATGACGTAAATGCTTCCGAACATGCCTATAATTATTTACACAAAGCTTTACAAAATATTTGTTCTCATGAATCTTGTAGTTGTATGGATACAGCCTCGACCACACATAGTGAAATGCCCGCATCATTGGACGATACACCTAGTGATTATAAAGAGAGGTGTGAATGTCCGGCGGAACCCCCTGAGCCCCCAGCACAAGGACCTAAAAAACCGGTTCCTGAAAAAAAAGTGCCACCTGCACGACCAAAAGGACAAACCGAAACCCCCCAACAACTATCGGAACCCCTGCGAAATGCGATGTTATCTTCTACCCTTGCATGGTGTATAGGAATTGGAATAACCGGATTAAGTTATTGGGCTTTATTGAAGGTAATGAGTGATTTGTGTATATATGTGTGTTTTTGTATATATATATATGTATTTATAATTGATAAAAGGGAAAAATAATATTTAATAGAGTAATATAGGAAAAAAGAATATAAAAGTAAAATTTTAAAAAAGGAAAAAAAGGAAAGGATACATTTTGATTAAATAAGAAATAATACGAAAATTTATTGGAACAATAAAAAGAAAAGAATATATAAAATTTAATAAAATAAAAATTGGAAGAAAATTGGAAAAAATAAAGAATGATAAATTTTATTTTACAAAAGTAAATGGGAAAAAATTTCATTAAAAAAAGGAAAAGAGAAAAATTATTGGGAAAAAAAAAGATGCAAAAATTTTGATAACAGAAAAAACATATAAAAAAATTAGAGGAAAAAATATGTAAAAAAAATGGGAGAAAAAATGTATTAAAAAAAAAGGTGGAAAAATATATATAAAAAAAGTAGAAAAAAAATGTAAAAAAAAAAAAATTAGAAAATATATAGTAAAAAAACTAAGAAAAAAATATATAAAAAAAAATTTAAGAAAAAATATATATATAAAAAAATTGAGGAAAAATATATATAAAAATATATATATATAAAAAATTTAGGAAAAAATATATAAAAATATATGTATATAAAACAAATGGGAAAAAATATGTAAAAAAAATTGAGGAAAAAATATATAAAAATTTATATATATAAAAAATTTAGGAAAAAATATATAAAAATATATGTATATAAAAAAAATATATAAAAAAAAAATATGTTAAAAAAAGAAGGGGGAAAAAATATATATAAAAATATATATATAAAAAAAATGAAAAAAAAAATATATAGAAAAATATATATAATAAAAATGTAATAAAAAATATATAATGAAATATATGAACAAAAAAATTAAAGGAAAAATATAGAAAAATGATAGAAAAAAATTTATTAGGAAAAATGAAATTAAAAAATGAAGGGAAAAAAATTTTTCCTGAAAAAATTTATTAAGGATAAAAAAAAAAAAAAAAAAAAGGGTAAAAATTTATTTTCATTGAGATGAGGAAATAAAAATACAAAAAAAAAAATAAAAAAGTAAAAATAATTTTACACAAAGGAAAAAAAAATTCATGTAAAAATATACCCCTACATATGCACCTACTTGCACGTATACCCCTACATACATACATACATATACCCCTACATACCCATACATACCCAAACATACATACACGTGCACCCTCATGCACACATATACATATATGCACCTAAATACATATACATCACCTCCCATGCACATACATATATACCTTTTTTATTGTAGAGAAAACCCAAACCTCCTGTGAAACTTTTTAGTGTTCTTGATATACCTAAAGGTGAGTTTGATATACCTACAGACCTTTCATCCAATAGATATGTTCCTTATGGTACGCATAAACATAGAGGAAAACGTTATATTTACATTGAGGGAGATACAGACGATGAAAAATATGCATTTATGTCTGATACTACGGACATTACCTCCTCTTCTGAAAGTGAATATGAAGAGATAGATATGCACATTCCACATATTCCTAAATATAAAACATTAATTGAAGTGGTATTAGAACCATCAAAAAGAGATACACAAAGTGATATTCCCAGTGATGTACCTACACATGAACCTATTAGTGATGAGGAGTGGAATGATTTGAAAGAAAATTTTATATCTCAATATTTACAAAAATGAACAAATGGATGTACCACAATCTGACATATCTAACGAATTACCTTTGAATACCCAACCTAATACATTATATTTTGATAAACCTGAGGAAAAACCTTTTATTATGTCCATTCATGATAGAAATTTATATACTGGAGAAGAATACAATTATGATATGACTACTAATAATGATGATATTCCAAATAGTGGTAATCTTGGTTCATATAGTGATAACGGTGATCCAATTAATGGTAATGTTGGTCCTTATAGTGGTATTGACCTAATTAATGATGCACTAAGTCGTCAACCTATTGATATATATGATGAGATGCTCAAACGAAAAGAAAATGAATTATTTGGGACAGAAAATCCAAAACATACAACATCTAACAATGTTGCAAAAATACAAATACTGATCCTATATACAATCAAATAAATTTGTTTCATAAATGGTTAGATAGACATAGAGATATGTGTGCACAATGGCATAACAATAAGGAGGAATTGTTAGATAAATTGAAAGATGAATGGGATAAAAATAATAACCAACATAGTGACATACCTTACGTGTTAAATACCGATGTTTCTATTCAGATTGATATGGATAAACCTAAACCTTCAAATATGGAGGATACATACCCTAATAATTCTCCTATGGATACTATCCTGGACGATCTAGATCAAAAAATTTAATGAACCTTACTTTTATGATATATATGAGGATGATATCTATTATGATGAAAATGATGAACATAATAAATCAATTGTAAATCCTAATAATATGGAAAAACCAAGTAATGTTCAAATGCAACTAGATGTGAGGAATAAGGAAAGGGTTAAGGAGAATTTTCCTATATCAGATATATGGAGTACATAATATGAATATGTACTTATTTTTTTTTGTGTATGCACTTTATATTATATGTTTCATTTATTTGTGCACCTTATTGCATTATACATAATATATTTTTTATGTATGCACCGTATATTATATATTTTTTGTTTAATTATATTTAATTATTATTTCTTTGAATCGTGCATACATATATTATATATATATGTAT